>PVHY01001156.1:0-172141 GCA_004024945.1 Uropsilus gracilis
TGATCTTGGCTTCAATAAGCTTCCAAGGATTTCTGATTCTCTGTTATATAAAGTTTAAGAAGCCCCTGGTCTAAAAGATCCTGGAGCCAGTTTTTCAGACCTGACCCAGAAAGGGGTGTGAGTCATCAGAAACTGGGATCAGTCAGACATAAGACAGAGGTGGAGTCCAGGTTCCTTCCCTGCGTCTTTAGTAGCCAGGACTCTAGGCCTAGTGGACCTGTGTCAGTGATGGGTGCTCATCTGCTGTGTCAAAGCATCCCTAGATTCAGGAACTTAGAGAATAATGTTCAGGCTTGGGACCAGGTGCAAACTGCTGCCCTGTATGTGTCCCATCTGCGTTCTCTCCGGTCTCATAGGGCACTGTTCTTATCTGGTAAAGGAAACCAGGCATCCTTAATGTGCCAGACTAGAAGTGGGACACATCACTTTGACCCACATTTCAGAGCTTAGTTATGTGAAAGGGAGGCTGGGAAGTGTCTTGTCACTTGAAGGTGCCCAGTCACTTTCCGACTACAGCTACGTTTCCCCCAATTCCCCCAGTTCTGACCACAGTAAGTCCATTGAAAGGCTCCTTCTGCCTCAGGTCTTTGCAGATGCGGTTCTAGGAACACGTTGCTGTCCTCTTGGTATTGATCTGAATAGCAACTGAAACTCATTGCTGTTCTTTTGGCATTGATCATTTTCCTATTCCCATTAATGGACAGCTAGTGTCGCTGAGTTGTTTCTGTGTCAGTGACTTGTTTGTTTCCTTCATTGAGCGGCATCTTTGTCTGATGACTGAATGGTGATTAGGTCTGTCTATTCCACAAGTCTACCTAGACCAGCACCATCAGGGCACGTTAGTGCACTCACTCCGCTTCACAGTGGGCTGTGTTCCAGTCCTGCTTCTCCCAGCATGGCACAGGGCTGCAAGCAGAGGTAGCTGCACTGACATTTGTCCTGCCTATTCCTTGGCACTGCCAGGGCCCACTTGGTGTATGGCCTTGATGAGTGCTCATTAGATGGGATAGGAATGAGCTAGAAGAGAAATTTCTCCTCTCTAGCTTCCCAGGTTATTCTTCTGTATAGTGTAGGATATGACTCTGCTAACTTCAGGTCTGGTGCTAGCTACCTTACGATGTCTGTTTGGTTTTGGGGGAGCATACCATTCTCCCAAAACTGTGCACAGTAGTACTCACTGCAAACAGGGTTAGATGTGCAGAGAGGCAAGGAGGGCTCTTGCCTTTAGTAGATTCTCCACGTAAAAGTTATTCATTTATTCATTTTTTTCATCCTGTCTTCAATGGGCTCAGTGACCTACGGTGACAGATGATGCAACAGATCAACCCTTACGTGGCTTTGTAATACTTAGGTGCATCAACAACTAATATGAATACAAAATACTAGGCAGGGTGCTACATGAGGTTATGGCCATGGTATGAAGTATGGGGGCAATAGACAGGCTTCAAGGAGGAGACGACATTTACCCAGCATCTTAAATAACCCTAATATCACTGTTAGGAGTCACATGTGGAATAAAGAAGACAATGAAATGGAAGAGATTGATAATGATCAGAGAGCAGTCAACGCACAGACAGGCAACCACAGAGCATGATCCGAATTGATCCAATTTAATGCAATTATGAACATCCTTATATAGTTTGGCAAGGAAATAATCACAATAATCTAGCAAGGAAGGTAAAACTCGATTCCAAAGCATACGTGACAACAGCAAGGATATAGGTGATAACATAGGAATCTACCTATAGGGAGGAATCATCATCATGTATTAGTCATAAGTCTCCTGAGACATTCCAAAGAGGTTAGGAGACTGTGTCACAGGTGAGAGACCAGCTATTGACTACCCTTCAGTGTGCTAGAGGGTCTGAGACAAGATAAAAAGTGTTCTTTTTATCTCATAACTCATCTCTCACCCCATTCGCACATCTTCCACCTTACAAGTTCTCCCTTGTCCTCTCAGCATTCCGTACACACCCATGCATACTTATATAGCAACATCAGCCCACCCCCAATGCCAGAGCTGGGAGATATACCTGTACTGTGTGTTTCCTGGGTTCTGACATTGACCAGCAAAGCAATTTGTGGGGCAATCTTACCTCAGTTGGATTTTTTTTTTTTGATTCATATCATTGAAAAAGTTTGGAATTAGTTCCAACAATTTGAAAGTTAGAAAACTGTATGCTGAAAGTACAGAATTTTTGCCTTCTCCAAAAAAATGGGAAGTCTCAACAGTAAATAGCCTAAGGCCTGGAACTGAGTGGTGGTCACACCTTTGACAGATGTGTGCTGTCCAGGGCTCAAGATACATTTAGAATCTGTCAGGCTTGACCTCCTTGTCTCTCTTGCTGGGTACTATGGAATTTCCCAAGAGTGTCCGCAAAATGACACTACTTTTGTTCCTCTCTGAAGGGATCTATCAGTATGGATACTACAGTGACATTTGTAAAAGAAGTAATCATTTTCAACCATAGGCATTTGTTATAAAATGACTCATGACACTCCTGAATGGGACATCTCATATGGCATAAAGCATCACCAAAGCTGCCTGTGGGCTCACTCCTCACTGACATTTTGGGAGAAACTAGATTGCCAGTCCAGATTCTGTGCAAACAATAGAGGGGGGAAGTAAACCTAGCCTGCCTGGTGAAGGCATCCACAGAGGAAGACTGAGGTGCCTGTGCCTCTAGAGCAGCTCTGTGCCCTGAAAATCCTAAATGTCTTTACCACAAGGAAATTCTCAGGTTGTACCTGCATATTTTTTAGTTCCAGGCAATAGTTTTCACTCTCCCCTAAACATGCAGCAGTTCTGGGTCTTCTGCCTTTAAGAAAAGCTGTGACAGGAAGGAAAGAGTTGTCAGGAAGACATGGTCCCTTCCTGACTTTCCTTTCTAAAGTCACCCTGAGGCAGCCATAGTCCCAGGAGGGACACAGAAAAAGGAGATGAGGAATCCTAAGGGAAATAGCAAGAGAGACGGGAGAGTCCCTGTTCCAGGAAGCAACCTAAGACCAATGTAGAGAGTGACTTCCAGTTTTGCAAGCATTAAAATTCCCCACAAGGTTTCCAACCTTTAAGGGAGAGTACCAGACATCATACCAGACTACCACGGTGGTATTCAAGGGGGTGTATGAGTTGCTGAGACCTGGAGATGTTCCCCAATCTGCATACCTGGTGTAAGTGCCAGGGAAATTTGCATTGATTTTGCCTGGGAAGAAGAACTCGTGGCCACAGATTGTGGTTTGATTTCCAGCCAGCTTTGGGATTCTAAAACCAAATTGAAATAATGTATTGAAATAACTGAAAGGGATTTTTGCTATAAATTTGAGTTTCGAGATTGGGGTTCTTGCCCTCAGAATGGATATTAAGGCAGGTAAGTTCCATAATTGTATCATAGGTGGTCAGAGATAACTAGTATGTATCATCTGGCCAAGTCAGATCAATTGGAGGGGTTGTCCAGGGCTCTGTGTTGGAAAGCATTCTAATGCTTTCTAATTCTTTGCAGGAGGGTAAACAAGATTTCATTCACTAGTGAGCTGTATGTAGCATATATGCAATATTTTAATTCATTTAATTCTTTCATTTTATAAGCAAGAACACTCAGGTCTACAAGGAGTAAGCCTTTTACCTAAGGTGGCAGAGCTAGAGCCAAGGGACTCTTGATGCCAGAGCTCTTTAACTGATAACAATTCAGTGGGCATTTTTTCTCTGTGCTTATGCCAGACTCTATTAGGTGTAGGTACTGGGGCTTACTTGAAGTCAATCAGGGATGCAGGTGCTTTCCATCTCGTAGCTCTACCAACTCCAGAACCTTGCTGTTCTCTGCTTTCTGATTGGAGGACAAGAATGAATGTGGAAGATAGCATGAAGAGTTTGTGGGCTTGATAGGTGTATCCCTTCCACACCTAACTGCAAAGGGCACTGGAGATGGAGGTTAGCTGTGTGATGGTGGCAAAGAGAAAAGAGAAAGCAGTACATTTATTGTTTTTATGAAAGAGCGAGACTGATGGTCAGAGATTTAAGAAGCTGTAGAGTCAGAATTTGTGGTAGTGTGCTTGGACTGCCACACAGAGTATGAAACCAGGCTACTTAAACAGTAGCAGTGTATTTGTCAACTCGGAGACAGAAGTCCAAAATTAAGGTTAGCCTTGAGAATGGTGAGACAGTACGTAGCTGATATTGATGGCTGGGCTTGTTGCTTCTGAAAGCAATGAGAATTTGTTCTATGCCTTCCTCCTAGTTTCTGGTGGCCTTAGATATTCCTTGCTTATAGATGGTGTTCTCCACATAGTCCTTCCTCTGTTCATGTCTGTCTCTGTGTCCTTTTAAAACTGATACTAGTCCTATGGGATTAGAGCCCACCCTAATGACCTCATATTAATTGATCACCTGCAGATTCTACTTCAAATAAGTTAATATTCATGAGTTCTGGGGGCTAGGACTGCAGTATCTTTTGGGGTGATACAATTCAATCTATAAGAGAATTGAAGCCCAGTGTATTTAAAAGTTCTGAGAAAGACAATTAATTTGCCTAGAGGATTCAGAGAGAGGTAATGTTTAAGAGTGGATAATGCCTAAGCTGGTCATTGAGGGTGGCTCTGGAGTTTTCCAGGTTGGGGAGCAGGAAGGGAATTCTTGACAGAGGTCCAACATATGGCTGTGTTCACAAGTTACCACACATCGTGCACTAAAGGAATTACCAGCATTTCTTTTTAGACATTCTGTAGTTCAGTTGTGGCACTAATTCCAGACAATCTTCCTTCCTTAAGTCTACATTGCCAAGTCCTGACGGTTCGATTAGAGGCAAACAACAAATATGTATTGAGTCCTACGTTATAATAGGCAATATGCTATCCCTTGCAGACTCAAGGACTAATAAGACAGCCTCTGCTCCCTCAGAGCTCACAACTCAGCTGAGCCTACACAGAAAGATAACTAATGAAATTATAACAAGACACTGATAAGTGTGGGGTAGGAGAGATAAGAGGCATGATAGCTGTTTATAGGAAAGCACTGACTCAGGAGGTTGGAGCAATCAAGCAAGGCTTCCTGGTAGAGGAGGACTCAGTTTGGAACTTGAATACATATAGAAAGGGGTGGGAATGGCATCGTAGACAAGGAACAGCAAAGCCAAGTAACTGGAAGGCAGGTTGGTGTTAGTGAGTATTAGAGTCTGGGAGATTTTATACCGTCTGCTGGCCTTCTCCTGCTGGTGAGCAGATTGCTGGTAAAGGTGTATAGTCGAGGTGTCCTGAGTTTGGTCAGCACTGTGATGTGTCCCCTGCATACCCTGGGGTCTGTGGGGAGTCTCAGGGGTAGGTGGGGATGCCCATCACCCTTGAGCTCCCAGACAGAAGTCACAAGGTTAAGTTAGGACCCTGTGACTTGAATGACTAGGTAAGAGCCCATATTCAGAACAGGCAGTTGGTATTCTTCCATAAAGGACAGCCTGGTAGGGATGGACTTTATCATAATTCAGCACAGTGGTCTCCCTGGAAGGATCCAGGAATGAGGGTGTCACTACCTGCATCCTAAATCTAAATGTACAGTTTTTAAGTTTGATGTTTGCCTCTTCAGAGCATAGCTTGGTACCACCCCATGTCAGTGCTCAAATCTCATTGGGAGCTTGGCTTTTTTCTTCTGGTGCCACATCACCTTCCTCCCTAGCCTTCAGAAGGTGAAAGGAGCCCTCTTCTATCCTTAAGGAGAAGGGAGAGGGGCGTTAGACACATGCTTACAGCAAGGATGACCCATCTCAGCAGCCCAGGAGAAGGTCCAGAGGTTGTGAGCAGAATCCCGACCTGAGCCACAGGAACTGGGTTCCAGTCTTGGCTTGGAAGGGGTGTTGGACCCAGCACTTCTTCATGGTCTTCCTTTTTCTCTGTAACAGATGGGCAAAATTTTGTCTGTTGTGGAGATCAAATGTCTTGATATTGGCTAAGAAAGAACTTTCAAGGCAAATTTTCTGCTTTTGAGTGTATCAGAAGATTTATAAGCAACAAAAACAATTTTCAAGCAACTTAGGAAGGGAGGGTAACTGTGATTAGTGACCCTTCTGCCCACGTGAAGGAGTTTCTGAAAGAAATTTCCACTGGTCTCACCTGTTTGTATTGGTTTACAGATCTTTAATTATGTGGCCAACAACCTGGAACAGAACAACCGAGAGGCAGCACTGCCAATTCAAGAGGTTGTCATAAACCACACAGACTGACGTTCACGCCAAGGGCATGCTAACCCTGTGAACCTTTGTAGGAGTCTATTTCCAGTGGGAGTGTTTCTACTTACTAGGAGGGGTGACTCATGGAGAGCCAGCTCTTTCAGAAAGGCCTCCATTTCTCAAGTTGTGCCCTCAACTTACTCCTGTGCTGGGGGTTTGCTAGTGTATTGGAATCTTTACCAGACTGTGGGTGCCTCCAGCTTGGGGAGCATGTCATTACTGTGTGCCCAGAACCTGACACAGGGTCTGACAGTGAATCAAATCCTTGCTGGGTCCTCACTTGTGCCTTGCAGCATCAGGCTCTGTGAGGGGATATTGTCCACTCTCTGGTCATACCTGGCTACAAATGTGTATCCATGAGGAAAGCCAAGAGTGTCAGGGAGGGTTGAACAGTGTAGACAGATGGTGGCCATGTGAGGAACTTGGGGAAGAGGAGAGGGATTGTTGGGGAGCAGTTCTTAGACTGTACCTTGGATTTGTACAGGCAGCAGGGAGAATAAGGCTGTTGTTCCAGGGCAGTGATAAGCATCCCTCAGTGTCTGGGGAGTACCAGCATTCTATGAAGCACATCTCATTCAGTTATCCCAATAGAGCTTTGTAGGGTTATTGCCATTGTGCAGAGGAGGATACTTGAACTTTGCCAGGCTGGGTAACTTTCAACAGTCACAGACAGAGTTGAGCTCAAGTCTAGGTGTGTTGGGCTCCTGTTCATGGGAATGGGGTGGTTAATGGCAGACTAGAGTCCAGAGCCAGGGGTGGCTGTGAGGGTGCACAATTGTGGATGGATGAGGATTTCTAGGATCTAGTAGGATCTGTAGGCTTGATGGGTGCTGAAACTTTTCTAATTAAAAGTTGGACACTCTGGGAGAAGGAGACCTGCAGGTGGTTGAATGGTGTCTCTGCCAGAAAAGATAGCATCCACTTGAAATAACAGAATTTATTTGGAATAAAGGTTATAACTATATAATGCATAACTAAAGATCTCATGATTGATCAGATTATGCTGAATTAGGCTGAGCCCTAAATCCAATGACAAATGTCTTCATAACAGACAAAAAAGGCCTAGAGTCATGGAGAAGGTAATGTGAAGACAGGCAGAGATTGGGGTGATGTGGCCACAAGCCAAAGAATGCTGGAAGTCACCAGAAACTGGAGGAGGCAAGGAAAAGTCTCTCTCGTGCCTCGGGAGGGAGTGTCATCCTGGTGACTTCTTGATTTCAGAAGTGAGGGAGAATGCATTTCTGTTGTTTTAAGCCTCCAAGTTTGTGGCAATTTGTCATGACAGTCTGAGGAAACCATTACAGTGCTTAGTGAGAAGCCCCAATTGATGAAGCTCTGATGGTTACAACCTCAGCTTGGCTCTTTTTTGAAGTGCTCTGCTCTGTTCCCCTGCTCCTCCCACCCCCATCTATATTAGAATAAGATTGAATTTTCTAGCTTGGGTTACTAAGCTTTCAGATCTGGAAACTGTGGCCATTAATCAGCTGTCACGGGATGTCGTAAACAAGGGGCTTTAAAAACCATGTTTGCTTTTTAGGCTGATAATACTTGGAGGTGAAGCCGGGAGAGTTATACATAATGCATGCATTTTAATGGGCCGCGTACTACAGCCCTCTTTAGTTGGAATGATTCGTTTTAATGTTCAAAATAAATATCAGAGACAATTTGCCAACAAAGCTGATTTTCTCCGCCCGCCATTAACTTAATCTTTATACCTCAGTCTAATGACAAAGGGTGGGGGTGAGTGAGAGGGGGGTTTGTATTGCAGATAAGTGGGGAGAAGCGTTCAGTGTGGTTATGAGCTGTGGGGTGACCGCACATCCTGGTTTGCTCAGGATATCCTGGACTAATTATTCTGAGATTGAATCGAGTGCTCTTACTTAGATCTGATATTTTTGATCTATAAAACAGCAGTATTATAGGGTTTAGCCTGAACACAGAAAAGTTTCCTGGTTTGTATGACAACTGTCTCATGCTAAATATATCCTTTGCTTTATAGGTGCTGGTAACTGAGGCCCAGGGTGCTGAGAATCATTGTCTAGGGCCCTGAACTTCATAGCAGTCAAGCCTCAGGCTCCCCGGGTACTCCAGATATTTTCTCTTAGGGGCGCATCCAACCCATACTGGCCTCTATGGACCTCTACTTGTCTAGCTCCTGCCTACTCTTGTGCCTTCAGGGCTTCTTGTTGCCCCCTTGTTAAATAGGCCTGAGGAACACATCTCATTCCTCTCCCTAGCTTCCTGAATGGGTTCCCAAAGCCATTACCCACCTGATCTTGGCACCTTTGTCCAGCTCCTCAGTCTTAGTCACCATAGTATGTAACGCTAATGATGAGGAATGTATAATGACCATTTGTGAGTTTTGAATAATTGATACGTCACTGCCTTCTTGAAGCTCACTGAGGGTAAGATCTTGAAGAGATAAGATGAGTCTGTGACCGTTTAGAGTGAACATTAGAAGTGATTTTTCTAATTTACTTTTTATATTTATGATGTACCATTGCTGGCAGGTTGTGGAGGAATTCAGAAAAGGAGGCCAAGTAAACCCAGTAGGGTTGGTCAGGGTGTGGGATTTGCTGAATAAAGTGGATTTTGAAACCACGTTACCCTGTAAACCAGGGCAATGTCTTCTCCTCTGCAGCTCCCAGGAAAGTGTACATCAGCTGGAAGATGGGTGCACGTGTATTGGAGCAGGTAGGGGTAGTTGGCAGAGAGCCCTGCTTTGGGAGCTGCTGTGGCTTGGGCAGGGAGCTCAGGAAGCTCTGGCCTCATCCTGCCCTCTGCTCTGGGGTGTGTATGGGGTTTCTCATCTACCAGTGAGGTAAATCTCTCTTCCAGACTGAGCTGCAGAGAAAAGGACACAAATTTCAGAGTCATTCATTCTTTCCCTTATTCATTTAATAATTAATAACTCCTCTGTTTGAGGTTTAATGGAATTCTCAGGTTTCTGGCATTCTGGAGAAATTCTGAGCTCTGGCTCATGTGTTCGTTCCTGCCTGACAGAGGTGGGTGGGCGCTGCTCTGTGGCTATGGCAGGCTTCCTGGCATCATTTTCATCTAGTTCAGGCCATTCTTCTCTGCAGCCTCCCTGGTCCTTACAGGCACTTAACTTTAAGGAGCTTGGTTTAGTATCTGCTTCCTGTACCAAAACAAGATTTACAGTAGGTGCCAAAAAATTCTTGCAGCTTGTTGCACAAAGTTGACTCTCAATAGTTCTCCTTAAAAGGTCCTGGTCTTCCCTTGAATATTTCCACTGCTCACTTCACGAGCAAAATGATTCCCCAGTCCCTTAGGAAGGGACCCTGAGGGGCCAACACCTAACTCAGTTATCAGAGCACTATGGACACAAAGTCTGGTAAGAATAGAAACGGGCTCAGCGACTGGAGGGTTTGAAAAGGCCCTGGGTTTCAAGACCACATTGAGATGGCAAAAGTACATTGTAACATAAATGCAAACCCGAATATCACAGAAATCTTTGTAACAGCAAATAGAAACTACCAAAATGTCCACCAAGGGACTGAGTGTCTAAGATGTGGTGCTTCCATGCCAAGTGGTTACAGGAGAATGGAGGAGCAGTTTTGTGCTGATATGGAGAGAATCAGAGATTCATTTTTAGCACAGCAGAGTAAGGAGCAGAACAGTGTATATGTGAATACACTTGCGTGGAGACAAAAGGAGAGTTGAGAGCATGGCCTTGACCATTGTCCCCGCACTTAGCAGCTATATGACTTAGGCAATTCACTTAACCTCACTGGGTTTAGTTACCTTGGCTGTAAAATGAAATTAATAACAGCATCTGATCATAGGCTTGTGAGGATTCAATGTTTAAATCCTCTCTAGCTGTTATTATTAATGTATATACTTACATTTTTTTTTTCTCAGAGGAACACACAAATGTTAGCATGGGCTAGTTGGGTATTGAGGGGATCTTCATGGGATTTTACATCTTTACAAATGGCACACATTTTTTATGCAGTTAATACTTTCATTTCAAAGCTGATTAAGCATATACAAGCCACAGGAGAGGAAGCTACTTCTGTCTAGAGTAAGGCGGGAGCTGGGAAGGATAACTGAAAAGGTGATATTGGAATTGATCCTTAGAAGATCATCCAGGAGAGTATATGAGCTAGGAAATGGGCACTGTGAATGGGAAAAATGGCACATGCAAATGTTCTGGGCCAGCCAGCAGTCAGGGTCAGGTTTCAGAGTCACAGAGAAGCATCTGGGGATAAAACTGGTGGCCTGAGGGTTCTTAAAAGTACTGTGAATCAGACCCAGGCCCAGGTACTGAAACTCAGGAGTGTCCTGAGGAGATAGAGAATTGGTTATGAGGGCAACATTCCTATTTCCACCTTTTCCCCCAAATAAACACAGAAAAGTAAAGTGACTTTCCTAAGATCATACAGCAAATTAGGGGCACAGAACATCTCTTGACTTATGGTGTCATCTTGTTCTGCCATGTAGCTTGTACTATATCAATCTTACCAGGTCATGTAGAGTATAAGGTCTAGGAAGCTGAACTTCAGGGGGAAGGCTCTTTTAGTTTTGTTATAATCTGTTTCTTCACATGACCATTAGCTCTAGGACTAATGCATGCCCAGGACCCATGATACAGTAGATACATAGTAAATGTTTGTTGACTAACTAAATAAATAAGGTCACATGCATAGTCAGGGGCAATGAGAATAGGAACCCAGAGTTCCTGTTTGGGCACTCAGGCTGGGTTCTATCCATTGCACCTAGAAGCCTAGACACTGGGACCTTGGGGCAGCCTGAACTTAGTTGTGAATTAAATTGTTTTTTAATTATGCACATATATACATTGTATACCCTGGGGTTCTCCCCTTAACACCCATTAACTATCTTAATCTTTTGTGCCTTCTACTTCCCTCTCCCTTTTCCTCCTCTCCCTCTCTTGCTCTGTGACTCAGTTCTGTTGGTTGTTCCAAAATTTTCTTTCCTATGTCCTCCATATAAGTGAGACCATCCCATATTTCTTTTTGTTTCTGCTAATATGAATCCTTCTAGCTCCACCCATGTTGCTGCAAATGACATGTTTGTCTTCTTTGATTGATGCATACAGTATTCCATGTTGTGAGTTAAATTGTTTGTGTACTCTCTCCCACCCCCCTCCCCAAAGATATATAGCAGTGTTCTAACTTATGAACTTGGGGATGTGGAACCAGGGTCCTTACAAATACAATCAATGTAAAAGGAGGCCATACTGGACTAGAATTAGTCATAAAGCCAATGAATGGTGTCTTTATAAGGAGAGATGAATTTGAAGACATAGAGGAGACAAGGAAAGAATTCTTTGTGAAGACTGAGGAGGCAGGGAGTAGAGCCAGGCATGCCAAGGATTCTCAGAGGCTAGAGAAGGCAGAGCTCTCTGAGAACCTTTGGTGGGAGCAAAGCCCTGCTAGCACCTTGATTTCAGACTGCTGGCCTCCAGACTGTGAGAATAAATTTCTGTTGTTGAAACCCTTCTGTTGGTAATATTTTCTTATGCTAGCTCTGGGAAACTAATAAAGGTGAGAACAGGATTTGAGTCTTGTGCTTGGTCTTGCTCTCAGTGATTGAATGAAAGATTGAGTAAGTGAATGAATGTGTGTGCTAATGAGATGACTAAATCCTTTCATGAAGACCGTGAAGGCTTGATTGAGATCAAGAAGCTGTGACCTCAGGGCCAGAAAATGTCAGCTATATGAATGATATAGTTGCCCTGGGCTAGACTATCTTTATGGGACCCATTCCCTCACCACCCGACCAGGCAATAATATAATTGCCCAAACAATTATATTACTTCCCTTAATCTGATTATCAAATGTAACATAATCTGGATTAACACTAGATGTCAGCTGAGATAGAGGGGGCTGGAGTGAATAGCAACATGTCACTGGGTAATATTGTGGGGATGAGATCCTTTCTAGTGCCACCTGGATTGGTCACACTCCTCACCATGGCCTCCACAGATAACACTAATTGTGTTATCCCAACTATTTGCAGGCTGCTTGCTCAACACACCTCCACCCAACTTTCACACAGGCCTGTGGGCCCCAATTGGGTTTCTGGAACCTCCACTTTCCTCAGGTAGGAGACTCTGAGTCCTGATGCTGCCCACATTGGCTCTGCGCCCTTCCTTTTTCTGTGCCTCAGTGTCTGTCTATGCTTCAACTCTGCTTTGGGTGAAGGAAGTGGGACAGTGTGATTTTAGCATGGAACATGCCCTGGAAATTCCTGAGGAAAGAAGAGGCCCCAGTGGGACGTAGTTGGTAGTGCTCTTCTCTCCTCTGGGGGTGGGTCTGGAGAAGGGACATGTAGTTTGGGGGATGTTAGGACAACAGAGCCTCCTGTCTACCAGAGGGACCTTAATGTTGTGACTGATTCTGTATTGCCTCCTTGTGTCTCACCCAGGAGATAAGATCCCTAGGGATCAAGCAGGACTGGTTGGCTCTCTTGAGTCTCCTTTTCTCCAGGGAGTGCCTGCGAACAGGCCAAGAAGCAGAGCAGAGCCTCTGTTCCCTCCAGAGGCCCTTTTTCTATTTTCTTCCTGCTAATGCCTAACTGAGTGAAAGCCCAGCTCAAGTCACAGTTATGAATTGCAGAGAGGAGCAGGCCTGGGAGCTGGGGGAACCTCTAACCTCCCAACCTGCCACTCCCTTGCTGTGTGACCTAGGGTATAGCACCTGACCTCTCTGAGTTTCAGTTTCTTTACTTGGAAAATAAAGGGCTTGGATTCCAGCTCCCAGCCCACAGGCGCTGACTTGGTCAGGCGGGGGCAGCTGGCACATCCTCTCTGATCTTCCCTTTCATTTTGGGCCTCTCTGAACATCCTGCCCTGCGCCCTGTGTCCTCTATGCTCAAAGCTTCACAGAAGAGCTCAGCAGGAAATGAGAGTCGCTCTGACCCCTCTAGTCTCTTAAACTCCTGTAAAGGAAGAAATAGCCTGAGAGGAGTGTCTTCTGTCAGATTGACATTTTTTTTAATGCCAACTACCACTCCACAGGGTTTGAAATGGGGAATCCAGACTCCACTGTGAGGATCAAGGTACAGGGAGAGATTTCTGACTTCTCACTCCCTACTCTGGGCAAGGGGCACTGCCTGCCCATCACCCCACAAAGAGGAACCAGCAGGCCAGCTTCTAGCAGCACAGGCTCCCTGTCCCATCTCCCTGCCCACTCAAGCTCCCCAAGGCCCTCCACACCTCATACCAGACACATTCCTGCCTCTAGATTTTTGGGTTCCCTTCCTTTCCTGTCCACTCCCAGGCCTCGACTTGAGTCCTCAGGGAAGACCTCTAACTGCTTTCTAGCCAGGAGAGTTTTACCTCCATACTCTGCAAGCCCCCTCTCAAGTCCAGTGTCAGGCAAATATAAAGGTTTGGAGCCTGAGAGAGCTGGGTGTCTAGCTTAATACTCCAACTCAAAAACTCTTAGCTTCTGGCACTTGAGCAATTCACCACAGGAGCTCAGGTCCCCTACCTGGGAAGTCGTTATACATAAGCACCTGTTTCAGAAAGTGGCTGTGAGAATGGGGTGATGAATATATGCGATTTGCTCACAGGAGCACTGTAAAACTTTGGGAGCTTGTATAGCAAACCTGTATAGCATTCTATGATATTTTAAAATTATTTTGCAAAAATGTCTTTAATGAATTAGAAATTGATTGGAAATGAAAAAAGTGGTCCTTTCATACTAGAGTTTGAGAATCCTTGCCCCAGTATGGAAGAAGTTTCAAGAAACAGTGAGTGTTTTCCATCCATCCATCCATCCATCCATCCATCCATCCATCCATCCATCCATCCATCCATCCATCCACCTACTCACCCATCCACCCATCCACCCCCATCTACCCACCCATCTATCCATCCATCCATACTGAATTCAGTCTTCATTCTGACATCTGGAGGAGCTAAAGTTGGATTCCTCTGTGACTCCTCATTTATTGAACTCATTGACATCAGGGGAAGAGGTGACATATCCCCCAAATTCCTTTAGGAAATACACAGAGGCAGGTTTGCTTAACAAAATTTAGATAATTAGACCTACATTACATTGTATTTGGGTGGGCTGGACCTATATAAGGCCCACTCTCCATTCCTGCCATGTGTCCTGGTGTAGCCTGTGCCTTGTTTCCCTGGGAAGGATTTGCTTTGTCTTTCATCTTCCTGAAAGTCAAAGTCAGGAGATTGCCTCTCAGCTACCCCCATCCTAATTTCCTTTTATTATGGAAACCAGGAAAATGACAAGCAATTGCTTGAAGATGTTAGAAAGATTGCATTTTGTTTTGCAACTATCAGCTTAAAAATAATGTTTAAGAGATTATGAATGGGTGATTAACTATTTTTTCCATTACTTCTTTCTCAAAATCAAAGTCACAATGATTACGATATGCCCAGTAAAATGGAGGCTCCACAATGTAACGCCAGGCAAGAGTACACGGAGCCACTGTCCTTTTGGGCAGAATTTTACCTCTCAGTCCTTGGAAAAAGCTAGGTCAGGCAAGGTGGTGGCTGTTGCTAAAACAAACATGGTCTCTATGTGCTAATTTCTCTCCATTGCTCCCTCCTGCCCCACTCCTTATATCAACAGCAGTTATGGGGACCGCAGTCAAATTCACTATTTACTGCCTTTCCTGAGTCAGTTTGTTTTGGGTGAAAACAGTCTCTGATGCAGCTCGATTGCGCCATTTCAGCGGGTGTTTATCATTTAAAAGGAACAATTTTAATACCTACATTTGCCTTACAGTAGGAGCCATAAATGTGATTTAGTCTTCCCTTTATAATAGACTCTTACATGCCATTGCTTAGGCTCCAGAAGAACTGTTCCTTCAAGGGGTGGCCATGAAAATGAACAGGCTTTTCTTTCTTTTCCCAGAGTTTTCTTTTTTAAGACCTCTTGAAATTATTGAATGAAAACTGGCTAAGTAGGCTGATTTGTGTGCCCTTTTTGGTAGGAATCTGGAGCTCCCAGAAACACCATGACACCATGGATAGGATGTCTCTCTCACAGTGGGTAGTAAGGTCAGGAGTTGGGGTGGGAGGGGATAGGGTGTGAGGTACTGATGTTGCATTGATAGTGCATGTTACCCCCTTCCTATGTCTTCCCCAGGTCCCAGCTTCCTCATTGTTTGGGGAAGAAAAGCAGTGGGCTTTTGGAGGGTCAATAATATGATCCCCTACATCAGTGCTACTCAGAGTGAGGTTGGTAGGCTAGCAGCATCAGCATTACCTGGAGTTTGATAGAAACAGATTCCCTGGCTTTGCCCAGACCTGCTAAATCAGAAACCTTGGGCTCAGCAGCGTCTCTCGTCAGCCCTCCAGTGATGCTGATGCATACTAAAGTTTGAGAAGCTCTGACTTCTTGGGTGCAGAGCTGGGAGACTGTGAAACATCAGCATTTCTTGGAAGGGATGTGAGCCACTGGAAGGGTTCATGAGCTCCCTTAGCTAAGAGGTTTCTGGTCTTGGGAAGCTGAGGCCCCTTGTGTGCTTAGGACCAGTTGGCTGAAGGTAAGAATAGCAGGTCCAGTCTTGACTGTCACAAACCAAGGTTGATGCTAACAGCTTGGAGTGTGTGACCTGAGAAGGCAGGGAAGATGGTGACAAGTCTGGAAGACAAGACTTATGTCCTGATCATTCTGAATTACCAGTACATAGCCACTGATCCTCAAAGGCCTCCACATACCACATTGCCAGAGCATGGGCGTGATTCACCTGGAGAAGGAAAGACACCACTCAGGAGGGCCAGACATCTGGAGACTATCTGTCAATTACAGGAGGGCTGGACCATGGATAATGTGATGGCTGTGCAATTTCAGAGATATCATGGAGGGGGTGAGGGAAGGAGACCTGAGGTATGCAGGCAGAAGTGGCCTAAAAGGACCTTCCTTTCCATTGAGGGAATTTTTATGTTGGCAGAGTCTCCTTTGACCTAGATATTCTAGGGTTTGTGCCTTTTGTTGCAGCCTACAATTGACCTTCTCATGGCCTCCTTTTCCCAGTGTGGGAAGGCCATAACCTCCAGAATGAGGAAAGCTCTCCTATGTGAATCTGCCACTTCCTGCTGAGAAATGTCTCCACTGGGGGAAAAATGGGATTAATTTTTAGTGGAAGCAGCAGTGGCTGAACGTGCAGTTTTCAAATTGTTGACTATGATATTAAGTAACAAGCAGACTCCTGTCCAATGGATGTTATTAAAATTAACTGTTTTAGCACTACATTTAGAATCAAAACCAATCTGTCACTCTTAAATTGGTTTCTTTCAACTGCTATTTGCGGGTAAAATGAACAGTTTTAACAATTACATCTCCAGTGCAAATCATAAACTTGATTTACAGGAAAACACTTAATTTACTGCATTTGACTGTGCACCAGAGCTGCCAATTATCTGGCTGTAAATTTCCCCGCTTGGTGATTTGCCTCTTTAGACAGCTTGGTGATTTTGATTGGTCCCATGTCTCACTCACCTTTGGGCCCAGGGTCTTACCTGGGCTTGCAGACTCTTTTTTTTTTTTTTTTTCCTGTTTAGAGTTGAGTGTTCAAAAGTAGACAGAGATCTGCATGGAACTAGGTCTCCAAGGTTCCTCTACTCTTTGCTGTTTCTTGTTGTAAAATATTAAGTGGACTATTACTGCTGTTTCACCCAATCTGTTGAGCCATTAAATATGGAAAATCATAGTGTGGGCCGGAGGGCCCTTGGAGGAAATGAATACATCATTCATTTGTTCATTTGCTCATCAAACAGTTGATTAGCAGTCTTACTTTTGGAGTGAGGAGCTATTGATGGTATAGATGTGGCCTCCACCATCGAGGTCTCAACAATGTCACAGTGTGATAAGAAAGCTGTGTTGGGAAATACTACCTTGTGATGTTATAAATCACCCCTTTAGTTATTGACAGTGAATGGAAGTGCTGACCCAATGAAGGCATTAATTCTGCTCCATAGTATTGCATGCAGTAGGGAAGATTATATGTGTAAGTTCCATTTAAACTGGATCTTGAAGGATAAGTAGGAGTTTTTCAAGTAGAGAAGGAAGAGCACTGAGGGTTGAGGAACTAGCATGCAGTGATTCTTGTTGGCACAGGACAACAAGGTACTTTCAGTGTGGGGGTGCATGGTCTGACCTGGCAGGAGGACAGGGGGCAGCAGAAGTGGGTGGGGGATGTTACTGTTTGGAAGGTAGGTTGAGGCCACTTCTTTTTATGGGTTTAGATTCTCCCTGCTTTATACTTGAACCCTTTTTTTAGCTAAGCAGATGGAAGTCCATAGCTTTGAAATGATCCTTGTATATCTGGAGGTCAAGTCACTTGGATGCCAAGATGTTATAGGAGGGAAGGTGGAGGATGGTTTCCTGGTATTTTGAGAAGTCAGGAAACATATGCAAACCATATGCAAATTAGATGCAAGCCAGCACCTGCTCTGTATTGTGTCGTCAGCGCTGGCTTTCTGCCACAGGGAGGGTCCTGGGCTTTTTAAAAAAGGTGAGACAGACTTCTTGTGACATCGGCTGAGTTATGGGACACATCATGTGGTTACATATAAGATAAAATTGCCCGAGACTCTTTCTGCCATTGGCTTCCTATTGGAGGAAGTGTCCACAGGAGCGGGAGAGAACCAGACTTTAGGCTCCAAATGGGGAGGATGAAACCTCCAAGATTGGCCCCCAAAGGGACCCCAGGTCTCAGGATTTTGAGGATTTGCTATCTAAAGAAGCCAAAAGGAAAGGTTGGTGTGGGAGGCTGGCTTGGGAGGTGGGGGGTGCTCATGTCCCCTGCATGCCCCACTCCTCCGTGCTTAAAGTCTCCTCAGGGAAGGGATCAGAGGGTTTTAGGGTCTGTGGTTTTCTGCTGAGCCCCTCTTGAGCATCATCTGGGTGATTACTGAGACAGTGATGGTGACAGGGCTCTTTCTCCTCAGAGGGGTTTTGAAGCTAGCCTTTCTGCCTTCCTACACCTGTGCTGAGGAGCTATTATGGGCTGGGACTCATGGGACCTCTTAGAACAGAGAGAAAACTGGGGATGCAACTCACAGGCATCTTTTCTTTTCGAAGATTTTCCCTTAGGAATTCTATCAAAAATATGTAAGGGAAGGACTCTCTTCTCCTGTAACTTGGGGGTGGAGAACATTGTGTGAGCCCAGCCTAATTCATGGTTGCCCTTGGATAAGTCCCCTCTACAGCATTTTTTTGTATCCCTGAAACAGGCCAGATACTCCTTAACGGGAGTTTTCCCTCTTCAAGTCAGCCTCTCCTGCCTTGAGTCACTTCAGGGCAGGCATTGATGGACAGACATTTTGGAGGGCAGCATGGATCTCTTTGGAGGGCACCTCAGCGTGGCCTTCAATATTAGTCAACTTTTGGTCCCTGTCACCCTTGGAGGACAGATAATCAGGAAAGGTTAGTGGGGCTTGTTGAATTAATGAGTCCTGGGAACCCACATGGGGTGGTCGCTGATAGCCTTTCCCACTCTGCCTGGTGGGAACATATTTCTCAGGTTTCTTTCTCCCTGTCTTCCTATCTGCTCTCCCTGCTCGCCTAAATTGGATTCTCTCGCATTCTCCGGGGTCCACTGTCTTGCCCAGCCTCTCTGCAGTGTACACCTCGCTCCAACAATCGTTCTCTTCATTCCTGGGCCCCCCACTCTGGTTCCCTTTCCCCTTCCCCACGCTTCTCCAGGCCTTAGCACCCCCTCTCCTCTCACCACCTGCATTCATCCCACCTCCCCCACCTGGTTCCTAAATCTTGAGCACTTTGGGGGAAACTGAGGAAGGGTCTCTGCTGAGAGTGGGAGGGGCAAGAAAGAAGCTAACAGAACAACCAACCTTCAGCAGGTGGCACTGTTGGGTGGCTTTTGCTTGTGAAACCTTTTAACACTGACAAAAAACACTGAAATCTATTGGCATTTGAGAGCCTTCTATTTTTTTTAAATAAAAATAATGACTCTCATTTCCCGGGCATCATTAAACAAGGTGCAGTATGTGTGTGTGTGTGAGTGTGTGTGTGTGTGTGTTATAAGGATGTATGAATGCGGATGTCTGCGCATGAGTCCATAAGGCTGAAGTGTAGGGGTGTGTGTGAGCCCATGCTCAGGCCAGGAGTGTCTGTATCTATGTGCATGGATGATCTGGGTGTAGTGGATCAGTCTGTGCCAATGATCTGGGTATATGGACCAGTCTGTGCCAATGTGAGGTGTGTCTGTGCATGCCCACCCAGCAGTGGTGCAATCTGGGTACACTGTGAGTTGCTTCTAGTGTGTGAGTGTGCAGCTGCAGGAGTAGGGCTTGTGGGGAGCACAGGGTAATGTACTTGTGTTTTCACACATGCTTATTGGCAGCAACTCACGTTAGTGGATAACAGCTGGGAGCCATGGAATCAGGCTTTTAGGTTTGAATTCTGGCTTTACATTGATAGCTGTGTGATTTAGGCTTACCCACTTAACATCTCTGACCCTCAGTTTCTTCATCTGAAAATGGAGATAATAGCAACATTGATCCAGTTGACTGTGAGGATAAAATGGCATCATCTGTGCCAAGGGCCTAGCATAGTGTGGGTGTGGGGTTAAATACTCTTAGAACCATCATGTGTCATGTGGCAGTGGGGAGGGCATGACCTCCTACTGACCAGTTCTGCTAGCTGGACCCAGAGGCCTGTAGTGCTGTTCTCTCCAGGGGTGTAGAGGCCCAGGTGGGTTGAAGGCACCCCCAAGCCCTTTAGTATCTGTACAGGGGCAGAAGTAGGATTGTAATGAGTCCCATGATGGAGATCCAAAAAGCAATAACTGACCTTCAGGCATCATTGATTCTAGACCCTCACAGAATGGGAGGAGGGAGGGAAGGCAGCTGAGAAGGGACAATGCCAAGTCAGACCCTCATATGTAGGGCTCCTGATTCGTAGGCCACTGTCGAGGTAGATTCCCAGACTGGAATGCAGACACAGAGCAGAAGAGAGCTCTGTGCCTGAGCTCCTTGTAAGCTCTGACCCCCATAGCCATGTCTCACTTTTTGCCTCTATCTTTTTGTGATGATTTTCTCATCATGAAAGTGGAGGGAAGAAGACAACTGTTTTTGTTGACCTTTCATGTGTAGCAATCCTCTCAATACTTGTGACTGACAATTACCTTCTGGAATTCTGTGCATTGACTAGGCTCAGCTAGGCAACTCTCACTTGGGGGCTTATGTTACAATCTGGAGGTCACCTGAGAAATGACCACTTGCCTCTCAGACCTGGTCCTTCATAGACCTCATCCTTTCTCTGGGCTGTGTCACTTCCCCTAGATTCCCTCACAATAGGGTAGGTTCAGGGTAATAATACCTTTGACATGAGAGTTGGCTGCAAGTATACAGAAAAGGAAGGGAGTTGGGATAGCCAAGGGCCATGCTTTGAACTTGTGGTGTCAATTTTCTGTAGTGTGTTGGGCAAAGCCATCATGGGTCTGCCCAGCTTCAAGAGTGGAGAAATACAGTTCACTTTTTCGTGAAGGAGAGCAAGGCCTTAGTGCCAAAGAGCCTGTGGGAAAGAGATGGTGCCATGGGCATCTTTGACAGTGCAGCCTGCACAGCATCATAATGGCTTTGTAAGATAACAAACGCTGGTCTCGTGTTTCATCTGATCCCTTCAACAGCGATCTATGGTAGGTGCACTCTGACCTCCTCACTGCATTCCTCAGTTTGCACAGGTGTGAAATGAGATGATAATAGTAGACTCCCAGTCTCCCCTTCAGTTATTGTAAAACATGCATAGCACAGCCTGGTTCACAGAAGCACTTCGCCATTGTTATCATCTTTTTCGTTCCTTGACAGAAGAGAAGACTGAGGTTCAGGGTAGTTGAGGGCCTTGTCCGGGTCAAACAGCTTGGACATGCCTGGAGGGCCAGCATTCTTCCTCCAATTTCCATACTCTGGTCCCTTGGAAGCTTTGTGTTGTCAGAAGGCTCAGAGGGGCTGTGGAGTAAGAAACAACCCAAAGATGATAAGTTGGAGGGATGCATTGCCCTGTTTCAATTTCTTACTACAGCTGTCTCTAGCAAGCTCTCACACTACGCTGGCTTACACCAGTTTCCAGACATACATCTTAAAAGCTGTTTTTGCTACCCTTCTGTGTTTCCTGAGTCTACTTTCAGTGCTCTCCCCAGGAGCAGCCCTGGGTGCAAGGGTCCGCAGGCAGATGATGCCAGCAACATGGGACCCTTTGTCCTGGTGTGCTTTCCAGGGACACAGCTAATGTAAAACAAACAAACAAACACACCCAAAACTTCATTTATTTTCATTTAAGCAGAAGCTTTCTAACCTTAATCACAGACCTCCCCCCCCCCCCCAACATATAGCCCTTTTATTTCACAAAATCATCTTTTGGAAAACTCTAAGAAATGGGGCCTTCAAAGAAAAGACCTCAGTGTTGGATCCCAACTCTGCTGGTGATCTTATCTCCCTCCATTCTAAAATGTCATCCTCCTCAGTACTCCCTGCTGTCTGCAGGACCCGAGGCCTCACCTCTCTCTGCTTTTCATGTAGACGTCTCGGCGCAGGCCCCCCAGAGGCTTTGCGGTGGCCATAACTCCCTCTGCAATGGGCCAGACACAGTATCTGCTTCCTCTTCAATCTCCCAAATTATGCCCTGAAACTGACAGAAGTTTTGCAGCAAGTTTTGCCCTTAGGGCAGCAAAAATGCTCACACAATTAATGCCCATGGCAGGATTGGTGGACAGTGGGCATCAGGGAAATTTGAGGAGGCAAAGGCTTTTTGATACCTTCACCCTGAAGTGGGAAGGGACCCATGGCTCAGGATGGTGGATGTTATGGGGCAATACTTCCTCTATGTTCAGTTTGATCTGAGCTTGAAACTGGCACTCTGCTTACTCTAGAGAGGGAATAATAGGAGCTGGCATTAGCAGTGGAGCTAGACTCACGAATGGCTTTTCAAACAGTGAGGACTGGTTGTAATTTGAAAGCACATTTCAGGGACAGGCCTTATACTGAGGGAGTCTTCTTAGTTGTCCTTTAGGATTTAGGGGTGACTGTACCCCTCCCAGGAAGTAAAAGAAATGGCCTCTCTTGGGATTTCCCATCCCTGTGATTTCCAGGCTGTCAACACTCAGGTCCCTGGGGTCCTAAGGAAGGAGAAATTATGGACCCAGGGAATGAGGATAGGAAAGGAGGAGAGAGAAGGGAGGGGCTGTTTGTGCAATTGGGGTCTGTCCTGCACAGACAAAGAGAGCTGCTGTGCCCAATCAGCCCCAGTGGCTTTTGGGGCCATCCCCCACCCATCACGTGCCATAGCTATTTTTAGCACTGGGATGTGCAGAACATGTTACAGAGAAATAGAGTGGAAAATCTGACACTCAAAGCCCCACTTTGATGGAGACACAGATCCTCCAGTCAGGCCTTCTTCACATGTCTGATTTGCATCTTTCACATTTCTGTGGGCAGTCTGACTCCAAATTCCAGTGGACTCCTGGAGCTGACCCATAGCCCCCTGGACAGGGGCTGGTGTCCTGGGACTTGGCAGCTTGAGCTCTTTGCCAGGCATTTCTTCCTTCTGTGACTGGCACATGAGTGGCAGTGTGGAGAAGCAGGGTGGGTCTTAGGGTCCTGCTGGTGGGAGTGGAGAGGATGAGAAGGCCCGAGAAGTCATAAGGGGCCAGGCAGCACAGAGAGATACAGAGTTAGCCCTTAGAAGAGCTGCAGCGTTGGCGCTTGGGTTGAGAGTGTGATGTCTGGAACTGGGGCACAAGTTCCAGATGGCATGGGAAGAGTCAAAGAAAGCAAAGGTGGGCACAAACCCTATTCCGAAGAGGGGATAACTCCCTCCCGGTGGGCATTTAGTTATTTAGGTTTTTCCCTCTTATTATAAAAAATATGTATGCACTTGGTAGGAAACTTAAAAATACAGATAAGAGAAGAAAATTAAAAACACCTCTGATCCTAACACAGGAGATAAACCCTGTAAATTTTGGTATTTTGGTGGCTATAATAACTGCCAGGCTTTCCATTTTTCTTCTGTAAAACATTTCATTTATTTTTAATTGCATGTATAAGAATGCATTCTTGCTAGAAGCATTCAAACTGCAGACCAAGCTAAAGTCTCTTTTCCCTTCCCCCCACCCCAGCTTTCCTTTCCTGCCAAGGTAATCACAGAATTTGGATGTGTATCATTCCTGATCTTTCTTGAAGTGTACACGTTTATGTCTACACATTGAGAGACATGGTTTTATTTTTAGTGTGTTTGGATGTTTTCTTCCCTTCAACAGAAATGGTATCACACTGTATGTATTGTTCTACACTTTGAGTTTGTCACCTAACTATTAGTCTTGGGGTTTTCTCGGTGTCAGTACTTACAGCTCTAACTCGTTCGTTCTAACTGCTGGGTAGAATTCCTTAGCATAGATATGTCAGGGTTTATTTAGCCATTCTCCTTGTGATGGGCTTTTAGATTGCTTCTGCTTTTTTTTTTTTTCTTTCTATTGCAGTGCTGCCTTCAATGCTCCTTGGGTGAGAATGCTTTTCTAGGATCAAAGCTGGGAAGAGAAATTGTTGGTCACTTTTTTTCCACACACATTAAGAAAATGAAAGCATTTTGGGCCAATTGCTGTAGGAAGCCGATTCTCCACTTTCCCATGTAGAGAAGGCAGCCGTGACAATATCACCCAAAGTCTGCTGCGGGCAGCACTGAAATCCAGTGGGGCCTACAGGTATGCCCAGAACAGGTGGACAGTGGAGCCATCAGAAACCCACCAGTGCACATTAGTAGGTTCAAGAGGTATCCTGAAGCAAAGACACAAGTTTGTCTTCATTTTGGTATGACTTTCCCCAGCGGTGAGTGGTGGTGTGGGAGCACAGACTGCAGCAGACAGGACCTGTCTGCATCCTCTGACCTGGCCACTTCAGGCTAGAAACACCCCAATTCCACCTGCCCAAATCTGCTTTTTGTTGAGAAAGGACTTTCTTTTTCTGCAGAAGCCTCTTCGGCTGTCTGGTGGCAGCTGGATGTGCCAGGGAACCAATAGTCTCTCATTTCCCTCTACCACCAGCCTTCAATTAATGACTGGAAAGTGTACATCTGCCTGCTGCCTCACCTTTAGAGTAGTTTTGAGGTAAGTGCTTGTTGTTGGTCCCAGAGTTTATCCAGAAGAGTGAAGCCCCAGCTGCCAACCATGTTAACCAACTTGAAAACATGCCTGTTAGTCTCCTTCCTTCCTTGTCCCACCCCCTCTACCTTCACCCCTACATGTGTATCCGCACTGACTGAGCCCAGGGTCATTCCCGAGAGTATCCCAATAAAGACTCATGACCGATTACTTTTCAGCATTTTTCCATGTGATTGTCCCAATGTTTCTTAATCCATCCTGCATGATTTAGTGTTAAAAGGGGATTTCCATTTTTCTTTCTATTACAAATAACCGTGGACATCTTTGTAGCCCAATAGCTGTACACAGTCTTAATTATTTCCTTAGGGATTATTTCTAGTCATAAAACCAGTGATTCAAAAGGTGCACTTTTTTTTAAGGCTTTGGCAAGTGTGGTATCTGCCCTTTCTGGTCTTGTCCTAACACCACCTTGCAGCCACAGAGGGCACAGAGGGGCCAGGGGCAGCTGTGCTCTGGAGACTTTTAGAGACTGAGTCTCTTGCAGGGAATAAGAAGAGCAGGCCAGAGGAGGAAGTGCCTGGCAAGATCCGGGGAGACAGCCCAGTATTGAGGGTTCGGAGTAAGTTGCTTGGGGTTTGACGTTAGGGGTGGTTGTTCCCACATTCTTATTCCTCCTTCTTATCTTGAATATGAACCAGCCCTCCTCCCCCTCACCCTAGGAAGTTTTCCTTGATTCTTCCAGCCCTTGATTTCTCAGCCCTTCCTGAGACTGTCTAGCTCAGTCATGATTCCGTGTAGTCACATCCTGTGGGCAGAGGCTGTCTGTAGGAGTCAGTGTCAAGTGCATGCTTGGAGCTTAGTAACGCTGAGGGATCGCTTTGACTCAGGAGCTGGGCAACAAGACTCTGAATCCCACCTTGACTGCTGACTCCTGTGAGGTCCCATGGGCCTCAAGGCAAAGGTGCCGAGATGGGTTTGAGTAGGAATGAGCACAGTGTGGGCCCACTCTCTCCCTTTTCAGATTCTGCCTTTGCCCTCTTTCCAGGGAGTCTCTTTGCCAGGAGCTCCAGAGCCTGGTTGTCTGCATTCAGCACGGGGCTGCGAATATCAGCCTGCCTTTCTTTTTATCCTTCCAGGTGCAGGTTCCCAGAGACAAATATACCCTCCATTCCCAGCCCCTCGATCTGTCTAAACACAATTTGACATGCGTTGCTATTAGCTTAGCACCTTATCAAATAATGCGGCCTGATCGAGATAAAAGGTTTTACAACCCTTGCTGCCTTTGTTTCTGCCTGCATTCACCCGCTGAGACAGCTAATAATTACCACCAAAGACAAAGAGAAATCTATACGCTCAGCGTCGAGGTTCCCGTGTGCATGTTAAGCAGCAGCCTGAGGAGAGAGAGTGGGGAGGAGAGGGCCCTAAAAGCAGCCTGTGCAGACCAGACTGGGTCTTGCTCCCTGCCAGAGAAAGTGGTCCCTGTGCGCTCTGGGGTCTCAGGCCTGTTGGTTACAGATGTGGCCCCTGTGGTTTGATATTGTCCGGTCTTGGAGGTGGAGAGAGGCGGGAGGTAGGAGATAGGGCCTCTGAGCCCTACATAGACCTGTCAAGGCCTATTAGGGAGGTGGTGATGAAGTGGAGAGGCAGGGGGTGCTGGTGTGGAGGGCATGGCCCCACCCAAGATGCTGGGCACCCACATTTCTGTCCTGGCTCTGTTGCTGGGCCATGCTGTGACCTCAGGTAAATTTCTTGTACTGACTAGACCTCAGTCTCTGCATCTGTAGAAAGGACTCTGGGAGTTTGGGGATGTCAGCTTTAGGATTAGATTGGATTCTGACAGGCATGCACAAGCTGCTCAAGCCTCAGGTGCTCCACCTGGGAAATGAGCGTCTGGTGGGATGATGGTTAAAAGGACATTAGGATTCTCTGTTAGGGACAGTAGACAACTCAGCTGGCATCTTCCTGCATGTCTATTCCCTGGCCAAGCCACTTTGGAGTACCGAGTGTGGAAGCTCAGAACTAAGAAGCTTCTCTAGGCAGTTTTTACCTGAGTGAATCAGCAGGAAGCAAAGTGAGAGCTTGGAGTTGAGGGGGTTATCATTGCAAACCAACACAATCTGAGAAGGCTTCCTGGAAGAGGAGAGCATAATGGTGCCAAGGCAGATGGAGTAGGTTCCTGAATGGAGTGTACAACAAGAGCAGAGCTATGGACTGAATGTTTGTGTTCCCCCAAATTCTTATGTTGCTACCTAACACCTTGGGTAATGGTATTAAAAGGGAAATTAGATCAGGAGGGCAGACCTCATGCAAATGGAGTTAGCATCCTTATAAACAAGACCCAGAGGTCTACTTTCCCTTGTACCAGGTAAGGTCACAGAGAAGATGGCATCCACAAAGTGTGAACAAGGCCCACACCAGACCATGAATCTGCTGGCACCTTGAGCTTTCCAGTCTCCACTGTGAGAAGTAAATGTAGTTTATAGGGCATTCGGTGCAAGGTATTCTACCATAACAACCTGAGACAAATAGTGATGAGGATAGTGACAATGACAGGTTACAGGAGTTGTGAGTCTTTCGCAGAGTGACCTGGACTCTAGCATCTGCAGCAATGGATACTTCCCGGGAGACAAGCATCCCTTGTGGATCTCAGGATTCACAGGCTGCCTAGATTTCATTCTCACCACAGCCCTGGCCCGTGTGGAGTGACAGAGCAAGTGGTATGCCAGTAAATTTTGACAACTAGTTCTCTGGGGGGAAAAAAAATCCCTTGATTTATATAGCACTTGTTAATTTCCATGGTGAAATGCTTCTGTCACAGCCAGTTTCAAGCTAGCCATGTGATGTCACCAAAAATGGTATTGGGAAGTATTACTCAATGGGCTCTTAAGCTTGGATATGAACTAGCTCCAGAATACCATAGGTTGGTACAGTGTGAGAGGTCACATCAGGTACTCAAGGTGTTCAGGGCTCAAGTAGCACACATGGCCCCTCCACTCCCACCTGTGCCTATGGCAGACATCACTAAGCAGTCAGGATCTTTCTCATCAGAGTGCCCCAGGCAGCCATTACCAACTGATCAGTGTTGGTTTGTAAAATGACAGCTCCTTGCCATGGTTGATCTAAACTAACCTTCTCAATGTAGAGATGGGGGACCTGAGGTCTAGATAGGGAGAAGCTTAGAATAACTGAAGTTGGAAGTCCAGTGATCTGCTTCCCAAGCTCACACTCTCTTGTCTTCCCACAGTTTCATCCCTTCCTTTGAGAGCTGCAGAAAGGGAAAATGAAACTTGTTTCTAAATGGTGATTTGGGGCCTGGGTTGGGCATGTCTCTTTCGCAAAGGTTCTACCATGAAGACAGGCGTGGCTCCTGTCCTGCTCACGAATTCTCATTACCAAGATTCATCAGAAGCAAAGTGCTGCCTTTGCTCTGTGACCTTCCTTGGGATGCATGCGAGACCGTGTGTGAGCAAGTGAGCGTGTGCAGACTTATACATCTCTGTACACACAAATGAGCATGTTTTTATTTTCTATTAGCTGGTGACAAACTTGGACCCTTCCCTGGAGAACAGAGGTCCCTCCAGAGAGCTGCCTGTCTGTCTCCCAGGTTTATAGTTGGAGCCAGGCACTGAGTCAGGATTTATCCTGAGATTGGCTCTGGGCCAGCTGACTCAGGGTTGTGAAGCATTAGACTTGCTCTTTTCCCTTCCCCATTCTCTACTCTTTCACACAACCACCCTCAGATATCATTTCCCTTGTGTACCTCCTGCTTGCCTCTGACTCTACACCTATCTCCAAGTCG
This sequence comes from Uropsilus gracilis, assembly GCA_004024945.1. Taxonomy (NCBI): domain Eukaryota; kingdom Metazoa; phylum Chordata; class Mammalia; order Eulipotyphla; family Talpidae; genus Uropsilus; species Uropsilus gracilis. The sequence goes on from PVHY01001156.1 coordinate 28,093, forward strand.
GGGTGATTTTCATGCTTGTCTCCCTCCTGGACTGAATGCTCCTTGAAGGTAGGACATGACTTTCTCTGAGTAGAATAGGCCCTAGATCATTTTTGCTGCAGTTAGGGCTTATCCTGCCCCAACTTCCCATTTTAGTCTTGCTTCTCTGTGCCTCTCTCCAGAGCTATCTTCATCTTCCCCTGGGATCTCAGATTGTTGGGTCTTGCAGTTGTTTTTGCATTGCCCCTTGTGTCTATGAGGTGGGGGGGGCTTCAGTTCGGAGTCACAGAGATTCTGGCTGATGTAAGCAGGAAAGACAATTTATCAAAAGGGTAGCAAGGACTCGCTGAGTTTTAGGAAACCAGGGAACCAAGTTCAGGAGTAGGCAGGGGGCCCCAGGGCAGCCAGGATGAGAGCACAGTTCTACTGCACAAGCTATCTGGAGGTACACTTCTGCATGGCACTGCCATCTTTGGGCACTGGACATCATGGTCAAGGAGGCCCTTGGAAAAACTCGTTTGTGCATCTGCTACAACCCTCACCAGCATGCAGGTCCTATGCCTTGCATTTTTAGTGCCCTTAGTCCAGATTCAAAATGTGACTGCTTCTGACCACATTTGAGATGGAGCCATCTCATTTCTGCCAGGGCATGGATTGGGAGCAGGAGAGAGATGAGGAGCATAAACCTTTGGCACTTTCTCTTCACGATGCCCAACTGACTGTGAGTAAAACCTTGTGGGAAGGAGTGTAACAGGGTGATTTTTGAAGGCAAATCAGTGCAGGAAAGTGAGGTCAGACAGGAAGGAGACTAATAAAGGGCATGTGGATGAGCATGAGGGCAACTGAGGCTCAATCCCACATGGGCCCTTTAGGGTGTGTGGGGCACATCTGGGTGTTGGCTTTCTTCAGGTCAGTGGGCTGAGGGATGTACCTAGCAGCTCTGGCCCCTAATCTAAGGTTACTCCTGGGGCATGTCAGTTCTCTGGAACTCAGTCCTGCCATGCACACAAGACAGATCACCTTCATGTGGAGAAGCTAGGAGCCTTAGCAGTACCAAGAAATGTAAGTGACCTAAGTTTAAACCATGGTGCTGTGGTGGATGCAGACAGGGATGTCACATCCCTTCTATCACCCCAATCACGTGGAAGGACTGAGGGGTTCTATGGGGTTTCTCCGTGGGGTCTTGGAAGAAGTGAAATTGGACACTGAGACTCATAACCACTCTCCCACTCCTTCTTCCTCTTCTGCTTGGTTCTGCCTTTTCATTGCATGTCCACATGGGGTCAGTTGAGATGGTGTTGCTACTAAACAGGGACCCCAGCTACATCCAACCCTCTTTCATGGACACCCATCCCCTCACTGTGGGCATCTCCCATCTTGGTGGGTATTTTTTGGTGGGCTAATTTGAAAAGCGGACCTAAGGCTGGGTTATCTCTGTGCCAGTTACCCAACCCTTGGGTGATTTACTCAGGAAAGATCTGAAAGACCTCAGGGGCATCCCTCATTATGCAGCTGGGTCCTGCCACAGCAACCCTGTGTGACTTCTGGAAGGAATTTAGCGACTGTTCCTGAATCAGCAGCTTTGCAAAGAGGAATGATCATTAACAACAATACCTGGCCAGCAGCCCTCCAAGGAAAGAAGCAGTTGTGAGGCTCAGCGGAACCAAGGTTACCCATATGAGCAGTGCTATGGAGATGCCGTACTGCGTGGGGCCTGGGTATGGGTGCCTGGAGCTTCTGCCTCTGCACTAAAGCAGGGTCACCAGTGAGGCAAAAAACTCCTGGAGTGATGGAGCTCCTTGACCAAGATCCAGGGTGGGGTGGGTGTGGCTTATCCACTTCTCCTTTCCCCACAGCACTGGCTGGAGCACAAGGCAAACCTGGAGTCAATGTGAGCTGGTTGAAGAGTTGTCAGCCTACTGTGAGTTATGTTAGAGGGGGGGTTCCTGCAGGCTGTGGTGGGATGGGTCTTTAAAAAACTGAGACTTTGAAAGCTAAATGGAAGGCAGCAGAAAAAAAGGGTGAGGAGAAGGGGGAGCACATTGCCCCTCATTGTCAGGCAGTGCACGCTCTGCTGGACCAAGCACGATTTCTTGGGCATTGGCTCAGAAGAGTGGACTGCACTCAGTGTCACTGTCACAGCACTGCCCTTCCTAACTGCTGATGCAGCTCTGCCTCGGACCCTCCCTTGTCCTTTATCTGGCCTACAAACCTGCCTGCATCCCAATCGGCTCCCACACTGAGGAGCCCTGCTCTGGGAGTGGGGATCTCACCTCTGTTCAGGCCATCCTCAAAGCAGGACCTGCAGCAGCCTGTTGGCCAGCTGTCCTCGATGGGGAGAAGGGTGGACCTGTGCCCCTGGCCTTTGGAAGAGCATGGACATTTACTGAATTTTCAGATGTATACTTTGTCTAATGCTAGTTCCTTTAATGCCTTATTTAATTTTATCCTCACAATAGTGGGGTAAGTGATATAGTATTTCTTCTCAATGATTAAAATCTGATTACTTCTGTCTTAGATCCAAAGCCATATGGTAGGAACTTGGGGCAGGACTGGGGACCTCAATCTGGGTCTTTCTGTGTCCATGATGCTTTTCTGAGGGAGAGGGCTGAACCTTAAAACTCATTTTCTTGCATGAGTCTGGAGAATATTTATGAGTATAAAGGGAAGTATAAAGCCCAGGGGAGACTCCATGATTCCCTACTCCCTTCTGGATCTCTCAGAAGTCAAGAAAGATCTTACCATTTCCCAAGGACTGGGACCAATATGACAGTCCTTCTTAGGCCTTCAGCATCCTCTTTTCTAGAACTGGAAGTTACCTTAGAAATGTTCTGTTTGTTTTTTATTTTATTATTATAAAATTTATTCCAGTTGACAATTTAGGCCATAGACATGTACATAAAAATTCCATACAGGGATGAGCATGTGGGGGTTTAGGAGGGGTGGAGATGGGAGGGGGTGTTCAGAGAGGGAAGGTGGTGGGTGGTCCCCAGGGAATACAAAGATGTGAAACACATATAAAAAAAATAAATTAAGGAAAAAAAGGAATCAGTACAAATTCTACGCTGGAGAGAAGCAAATCTGTTGATACTCCCATTTTACAGAAGAGAAAACTGAGGCTATACTAGAGGATTATCTCAGATTCCTCCTGAGTAATGACTGCGCTCAGTCCCTGAGCAGTCCTTACAAACTTGAAGACTCAGACAATGTTGGGGAGGACTCTTTAGTCAGCAGATGGATTTCACTGAAGTCCTGCCAGTTGGTGCTTTGATGTTTAATGGTAAGCCTCTTGAGGTTTGAGCACATTTTTTGTGTTTCCTCATAGATGCGGAAAGCCATACTTGGCACTGTGACATGGATTCACACTTGGTAAGGTAACACAAGTGGTCCCGAGTTTCTGAGCCAGCCAATGGCAGAGTGGCAAGTCCTAGATTGCTGAAATACCAACCCAGTGCTCCATCTATAACCTCCCTTTTGAATAATCAGGAAATATACAGACTGTAAAGTCTCTAAAATTTTGTAAGGAATTCCAATATGGAAATACAGAATTTTAGAATCTTAAAATACTTGGCTCTTAGAGACCTCCTGCTACTGACAAATCTTCACCCAGTCCTTGAACACTTCTAATTTTGGGAAGCTTACCCCTTGCCATTACTGATCGCTCTAGTTGATTCTTCTTTTCTTCTTGTACCTGATAGACATCAGTCTGGACTCAAGGCTACTTGGGTCCCCGCTGACTGAGCTCCTGACTACCTCATGGTCAGTGCTGGGTGGTACTCTGGACCTGCCTTTCTTCTCACTTGTAGTCTCCCAGGCTACTTGAAAGCTGGGGAGATGAACTTTGAATCATGGCTGTCCATCTTCTTGTGACCTTGGGCCTGATACTTAGCTTCTCTGAGTCCTTGATATCATCATTTGTAAAATGATGGTAGCTTTATTGGATTGTTGTGAAGATTTAAGTAAGAAAAGGTCTAGGAAATGCTTAACCTGGTGGCCAGCACAGAGTAAGAACCCCATACATGTGAGGTAGAATTATTATGACCTAATTTGTTAACTGGGGAAGGTTATACTGTCTTGCAGAGTCATCTTGAGGATTAAGTGAGATGATCTGCAGATTTTGAGATGAACAGATAAACTGGAAGCAGGAGTAGTCCTGAAATAATTTTTTGGCTAGTACTAAGGGCCTCTCTTAATTGGTGCTGGCTGCCATTGAGGCTGCTAGACAGCACTCAGACAGAGGCCTGAAGAAAGAGCACGCCAAGGCTCTGAGCTAAGTCCTGCCCCAAGGTCTCTTACAATAGCAACTTCCATTTATTCACTAGTAACTTAATCCCATAATCGTGGAGGCAGGCATTATTTTGATCTTCATTTGCAGAAGAGCAGACTGAGGCAGAGAGAGGTTAAGTGACATGCTGTAGCAGATACTATTGGTGCCTGTCTGAAACACTCTGGTCCCCTGGAAGCCAGCTACAACCCTGGTAGACAATGGCTGCAGGTGCTAATAGCTTCCTACACCACGCTGCCTGTGTCCAGGCAACCTGGAGGTGCCTGGAAGTTAACGAACCTACTAACAACCCCCCAAGTATATCCCTTCTTGCCCCTAAGGGATATTTCTGAGGTGTGTGCTGCACTCTTGAAGTATGTAGGGCAGTGGTAACCTGCTCACAAAACACATACATGTGACATCTCTCTTTGCTCTCTCACTTTCCTGCTTACTCATCTGGACTTTCTGGGATCATCTCGCTCAAATCCTAAACACAGAGGCTGCTCTCAGTATAATCCACACTAAGATCCTTGTCCAAGGTTGCAGAGTCAATCTGTAATGATGCCGGGATATGATCCGAAGTCTGAGCTCATGACCACTAAGCCATTCTGTCATCAGAAGACTCAAAAGAGAAACAGAAAACCCTCAGCCTCAGCCTCAACCTCAGCCTCAACCTCAGCCTCAGCGTCAGCCCTGAGCCCCACCAGTCTTCAGCCTGACCACCACCCATGGTGGCAGTGATGTGTCTGTGTGGTAGTCTAACCCATGTTTCCTGTGGGCAAGGGCCTACTGGTTTCCGACAGCCAGCCCTGGTGGCTCATAAAACTGCCTTAAGGGATGGGATGGGATCAGTGACCTGTGAACTGCATACAAAGATCAATTTGGCCTTCCCCAGTCAGCTTCAAAGGAGCGATTATGGACCATCCAGGAAATAATACATTTCATGGAAAAGACCGTAATTATGGAGTATTGAGTAAATAATATGTGCTTTTTAAAAGTCTGCAATTATGTATTTATCCTATCTGTAATTAGGGAATTTTTAAAGGGTGCATTATAGGTAATTTAAAAATAAAATAATGACACCAATCAAAACAGACAGCCCCAAAACAAAGACAATTCAGGCCACCCCAAACTCAGCTGAGGGATGATTTCAGTGAGAGCCACTGTCCTCAGCTTCAGGGAAACCAGAAGGCCTATGTTTGGCCTGGGAGTGTGAGGTAAACTTGAACCCAACCTTGGTTTGGCATCTAAAATAATCTCCTTGATTTGTCTTTTCCATAACAAGCTCAGTCCTCAGGGATTGCTTATTCTCGTGCCGCAGTCAACAAGTGACCACATGTTCATTCATCTGGAATGTGGTGCTTGTCCAGGATGGTAGCCACTAATCATTTATGTGGCTATTTGAATTCAGAAGAATTCGAGCTCTTGACATTTCAAACGTTCAGTTCCTCATTTGTACTCGTCACATTCAAGTTCTCAATAGTCACACAGCTGGTGGCAATTGGACTGGGTAGTACAAAGATAGAAACTTCCATCATTGCAGAACATTCTATTGGACAGTGTGTCTTAAGTGGTATGGACCAGGTCTTAGACAGTTACAGCGAAGGGGAACTTGTTTCCTTTCTCTGGAAGTGTCCTCCCCATTGGTCTGCCTGGTGAGTGCATACCTTTCCATCTTTCCATCTGACATCTCACTGATATCCAGTGATCACTTCACCCTCTCCCTCCTCTTGTACTTATGATGCTCTTTTGTCCGTATCATTGTCATTCCAATCTCTCCTGACCCTGGGTATCCCTGTGTCTTTCATCTTGCAACATCTCAACTGACCAGGATCAAGAATGTTGGTAGGAAAGTGTCCACTCAAAAGCTCTATGAAAGACCTTATCCTTCTCTATCTGCCATGTTCCATAGTGCAATACTCACATAGTTTTTATTGCTTATCTTGGACACATAAACAGCAAACTCAAATGCAGTGTGTCACACAGAGGATGGCCTTGTCCTGCCCCTGCTACCAAAATGTAACTCTTGTTAACTAGCGCTTGTCACCATGTGGCACTAAGAGGTGGGTAATTAGGGGGCTGTGAAGGGAAGGCACATGTGAGTAAGATTAGAGGTATAGGACACTGATTGATATCTCTGGGATGCCAAAGCTAGGAGTCCAGGAAGCCAAAGCTAGGAGTAAGAAGCCAGGGGCAGTTCCACACTAGGGAGCACTGTGGAACTGGTGCCTCTATTGAAGGCCCTGAGGAAGTGGGAAGATAAGAATGCCAAGTGGTAGCCAGGATATGGCCACAGGTGGACAGGTCAGAAATGAGAATGAGACACCTGGGAATGAACCCCCAGCTGCAGATCTCCTTTTCCTGGTCTTGAGTCCCTCAGTTAGCTCAGAGGAGCTTTTGGAAAGTTATGTTGGTCTAGGTTGTGCTAAGGATGCTGATGTGGTACTTAGTGTGGCAGTGGGATCACAGCTAAGTCCTGTCCTGCCAGAAGGCAGGGCTCAAATGACAATGTTCAGTTGTCCTGGTACAGCCTCTTTCCTGACCAATGAACTGTTCTGGCAAGTCTTGCAGATGCTAAGGATTTCAGGGAAGCAAATTTGCCTCAGGATAGCCCTTCACCTATTGTCCCAAAGGAAGGGATGTGCTTTATTTCCTGAGACCCCACAGGAGTTCAGCCCCTCTGGGCAATGAATGAGGAGCCTTTGTTTGTGATGTCACTCTCCCAATCTTCTTGTGGGCATCCAATGGGCTAATGCATGTGAAAGGGTATTTAATATTTTAGGTAAAGCCTCCATTAAGAGGTATGGATAGTTGGTAATTTTATGTTTTCAAATGTAGATATAAAATGAAAGCTTCATAGAGTAACCCCTCTTTGTGCCTCTACTCCCATCTGTCCGTTCCTTCTCCCCAGGTAGATACTGCTGTTAATTTCTCATGTCTCAGAGGGTTGCTTTTTAATGTGTTTACATTAAAGCAAACACAATCATATATTCATTCCTCTCCTTTTTACATCAGCAGTAACCTAGTGAGCACTTGGCTTTGTGCTTTGGTTTTCAGTTGTTAAGCTACAGGATACTGAATATCTGTGAGATTTTTCACTCTGTCAAAAGACAGTCGTCACCCCAGATGAACTTGAGGTCTTTGAGAGCAGGCCCCATGTGCCCTTCCTCTGTGGCTGCCCTCAGGGTGTGGCCCGCAGCTGAGCATGACAGGGCAGAAACCTTGAAGTCATGTCCTTGGTAATGAGTGATATCCTTGGTGAGCTTGATGATGTGTTTCCACATCATGAAGTAAGGACAGTGAGAGTCTCTTTGAGATGGTGTGAGGGTATAGTGCCTGGCACATAGTAGGTGCTCAGTAAGGGATGGAAGTAAGAATGGAGAGGCCCCAGTGTGACAGTAACAGATGGGAGTGGCCTCAGAGGACCTGGCATCTCTACCGTAGCTGGTGGGGGTAGGCAGAACTGGAGCTGCAGTTCACTCCAGACTCCTGTTTACAGCAGCGCTGGGAGCTTGTGCCTCCTCATTTGTGTCCCGTCAGAGCTGGGCTATTAGGTAAATCTTGCCTGAGTAGCAGTGTGCCGTTCGGAAGGAACCTGTCAGGTCCAATCAGAATCCTGAGACAGGTTGTCACGGCAGAGAAAGCAGCGTGAGTCGCTCATCAGCATGCCTGCCTCCACCCCTCTCTCCAGGGCTATTAAGGAGGGTTAAGGAACCCCTTGTCACACTGTCATTTGGGCATGCTTACTTGCGTCCACCTGAGCCCCTCCAAACCCACCAAAGCTGTTGTCAGTGCTGGTAGAGAGGGAAGGGGACAGCCCTTACCATGTTCTTGCCATCCTGAGGTGCCTCTGACAGGACAGAGTGAGACAGGTTGTACCCAGAGAGACCCTACCACCAGCCCATCACTGTGACCTCTGCCACTGTAGTAAGCCCTCACTGATCTTCTCAACCTCGCTGTGCCTGTGCTCACTGACTTACAGATCAGCATGCTTACCTTTCCCTGGGCTGACTGAGTGAGCACAAGCCTGCTCCCTCCAGACAGGCTGTTCACTTCCTATGCCCCAAAGTCACCAGTTTGGGCGGTGACAGACCACACCACTTCCTCTGTAGGCAGCCCCTTCCATCTTCTTCTCTGCACCAATCTCTAATCCTTCAGTTGCTCTCCTGATGGGCTCAGCTTCCTTTGAGCACTTCTCTATTGCTGGGCACTATGTCTTCATGTTCTTCAGGGCAGCAATACACCAGAGCAGCTGGGAGTATGACTTTCAGAATTGTACTATCTGGGTTCAAATCCCTGACTAGCTATTTGTCCTTTGACCAAGCACTTCATTTCTCCGAGTCTCAGTTTCCTCATCTGTAAACAGGATTGTACCTACCTTGTGGGTGCTAATAAATAGCCTTGCAAAGCAGTAGCACAGAGTAGAGAGTTGGCACTTGTTAGCTCTAAGTATCTCACTCTTGATCTCTGATTTATATCACAGGATGGAGTATTCTGACCATCTTTCCACCCATGTCCACAGGAGAGAGGCTGGCTGGAGGGAAAGTGTAGAGAGGATGGTGGGAGTTTATTTTGGGAATATAGGAAAGATGGAACCTATTTCATTGTGCTCCATCTAGGTTTCTGCACTCCCCATCCAGGCCCAACTGCTGCCCCATTCCCCCCCCCAAAGGGGTCCCCAGGCTCCCAGAACCCTGGAACGTAAACCTTGGGTCCTGCAGGCAGGTGCCAGCCGCAGGAGTAGTGGGTTTACAAGGTAAGGGCGTATAAGATGTGACAGGACCAGAATTAGCAATGCAATTCCTCTGTCATTTTTATCATTGGCCCCTGCAGGGAGGAGCTGATTAAATGGATATTCAACTCTTTGCATTAATGTGCATCCAGCTTCAATTTGCATTTCATTAGCCGCACAAAAAGCATAATTTTATTATTTGCCGTTGGAAAGCAGATCTCTGCTAACAAGCAGCTACACGCTGTTACTGAAATATGATGTGACTGACTTACTCTGCTGTCTTGCTCTCTCTGCCGTCCTCTGTCCCTCTGCAGACTTTCAGCTCCCTGTCGATGGGTGGTACACTGTGATCTTAACCTTTATCATAACCTGCTGGGTTTCATTTTGGCCCCAATTGCTCAGAGGGCTTCTCTGCCTTCCCATGGCCACGGGATGAAGACCCACAATCTCCAGGTTTTGATACACCTGGGGAACCGAGGTTTGACTACTACTGTTTCCCTGGGAAGACACTGTCATTATAAATAGTAATAATGACAAGCACTATCCTAACATTACCATTATTGCTCTATTACCAGGATTACAACCATTCTTATCACCTTTACCACCATCTCCAAGGCCACCATCATCATTACTTCCATCATTATCACCTTTGCTGCTTCTACCATGTTGGTATTCCCATGATCACAAACACTACTATCACCATCACCTTCGCTATCATTACCCCACCACCATCACAATTGTCACTCTTGTCACAATTATACTAATCATTCATCACTACTGTTACAATCTTTATCATTAATTCTGATATCACTATCATAATTATCACCACCACTATTATTACCTCCTCTACCACCACAATTGTCACTCTTGTCACAACTATACTAATCATCTCCACTGCTACCATAACAATCTTTATTATAAATTCCAATACCATCACTGTCATAACCATCACTATCACCTTTACTATATGCAGTATGCTAATGCTATCTTTTTTTCACAACCATTAACATTATTACCATCATCATCTGCAGTTACTTCCCCATCACCATAGTATCACCATCACCACTACCATTATTACCTCTACCAGCACTAACACTATAATCTCTAAGGCCACCATCACTGTTATCAGCACTACTTGTTCCACCACTTCCACTGCCACTTCTACCATTATCATTAGCAACTTCACCAAACCAATACCAACACCATCTCCATCACTATCACCACCACTACTCTTATCATTTCCACTTATTCTCTTATCACTATAACTTTCTCCCTATAACCAGTATTATCACCACCAACCTCTCTAGATACACCATCAGAAGTGCTGCCATCATTGCTATCATCTCTGCCACCATCACTGCTGTCTTCATTTATTCTCCATCAGTGAGTATCTTGATCTGGTTTGATGTTGGTGGAATTAGTAGATCGAATAGAGTCCTTGAGAGCAGGGCCTAGTGATCAATAGCATGAGGGGATCTGGAGAATGGAGTAAAGGGAAAGGGGTAGTAAACTCATTTCAGTGAGAACTAGACTTTGGAAGTAGATAGAATTGATTTTGGGAGTGGGTCAATTATCTGCAGCCTATCTTCCTTGTAAAGTGAGGCAAGTAATACCCATTTCTTTGCATTTGACATTACTGAATTAATGTTAGTTCTCAGCTCAGATATCTCCTGAATGTCTTTTATGAGTTCTGTTTGCCCACCTCTAACTTCTACATGTTCCTTTCTTAATATTCTTAATACTGAAAATTCTTCAGAGGCTCACCATTAGGCCATTACAATCACTTCATCCAGAGGTCATTAAGAGCAGGAAATGTCCCTGGAGTGACCTATAACCAACAGGAGTATGAAGGCTTAACTCTTGCTTCAAGGTGACACAAACTAGACAGTATAATTAACACTCTAAGGCCTGCTGAAGGAACAGTCATGCTGGAACTTCACAAGTAGTTGCATCATTAGTGGCCTCTTCCCCTTCCTACCTTGCTTCCACCACTCCTTTCCTGGGTTCTCCCAGGGAAAATTGTAATGTATCATATGCACATGTATCTTCATCTCAGCTCTGCTTGGGGTATGGCACAGAATGAGACCTTGGTGTGTATCAGTTCCTTATCCCCTCCTGTCACAATTGTCAAGCACATTAATTAGTGAAGGACTTTCATGTATATTGTTTGTTGGAAGTGTATGTTGACCCTGTTTTTTTCTTAAAGTGTGACTTATTACCCCCACTTTATACATGCAAAACTCAGGTCCACATCCGAGACCATGGAACTAGTAAGTGGAAAAGGGAAGATGTGAACCATACTTTCTGGATTTAAGTTCAGCCCTCTTCCCTGTGGAATGATGAGCTCTGGGTGGGCTCAAGTCTGGCTGATGATCATGAGTTGTTTTCAGGTAGAGAGTTCTAACCCCAGCCATTTTTCTCCTTCTCCCTGATCACCAACATTTAACTCTGTCACCTCGAGTGCATGTCACCAACAACAATGGGATCACTGTGTTGGGAGGATGACTCACCTGGTTTTAAACGAGACTCGTGCGGAAAAAGAGACCCGCTTTCCTGTTTGTTCACAGTGTGACCTTGAGCACATAGCTTGCCCTCTCTGGTTCTCTACTTCCCCCATTTAGTAGTCCTAGCCTCTCGCTGAGTCAGGGCTCTCATCACCCCAATTTTTCAGATGACTGAAAGTGGTAATTGATCTTCTGAGAAAGGAAAGATAGATCAGAGAATGCGATGCTCTTGCTCCTTCCCCCACTCAAGAATCCTCTGAGCTACATTCCAGACAAAGTATGCCTGGCTTCATGTCAAATACTTCTCCATGCCAGGGAATTCATGCTCTTGCATAGCAGTCCCTTGCAGTTTCCAGCTCAGCTGTCTCCCCAGAGCAGCTGGCTTTCCTATGATTTCTACACACCAGGTCCAGTTAAATTTTGAGGGTTTCAGGATGTCCATGTCCTCCAGGCATTTGAAGACCGTTTTTTTTGTGCCTACAAGTCACTTTCTAGTGAGGTTCCAGGCTGCTTCCAGTGAGGAAGGGGTAGAGGCACCTGACCCTTACATACCTTTTTTATACCCCCAGGAAGCTTTCTTCTGGACCTGTGCTTACCAGTCTACTTCCAAGGAACTCACTGTAGCATGTTGGAACTGTTCACATGACTTAGTTTTCCATGAGATGAACTTTTTGAGAGTAGGGACCTCACCTTAGTTTTCTTTAAATTTCTAAGATTCAATCTTGGAGACTTTCAAAGGAAGTCCTCAGAGGTAGCATAATAAAGTGTCCCCTGCAATCAGACTCACAATCAATTCCAGGTCAGTGGCTCCTGGAATCTTAGGCAAAGCACTTTGCTTCTTTGACCCTCAGTTTCCTTGTCAATGAAATGGATCTAACAGTATTACTTACCATCCAGGACTGTTAAGTGGATAAAATGGCATCTTAGATGGTGAATGCCAAGTTTTGCTCCTAGCATCTGGAACTGAAAGGTGACCAGTACCTACTCTGTGCTGAACATGGGTAGCTGGAGCTGGACATGACCTTGGGAGTGTCTGAGCAGCTTGAAGTGTTCTGGACCTTTCACCTGCCGTGTCCTGGCACCATTCTCTTGCCGCCTGGTGCCCTGCAGATGGCTGTCTTCCAGTAGAGTTGCCAGGTTGGAGAGGTCCACAGGCAGCAGATGCGGTCAGAATGGAGTAGGGCTGAGCTCTACACTGATGGCTGTGGTTTGACTGGTTACACATCTTCAGACTTCAAGGCAAGCGTCTCTGGCCAAACCCACTGAGGAGATCCTAAATTGGCACCCTGTGGAGTGAGCTGTCTGATTCTACAAAGGCACTATTTCTGGTTTTCAAAGGAGCTGAATAATTTAAAATGCACAAGACAAAAAGTGGGATTAAGGCAATCTGATAGGCTCTCCAGGCTGGGGTATCAATTATACACACTCAACTCGTAAAACCTTATTTGTGAGGTTCAGAATTTATTATCTGTCTGAAGTACTAATTACCAGGTTTATCTCTTTTAGTCTTACAGGTCTCTTTTCAAATTTATTTTCTCATTTTTTCCCCCCTTTACTGGAGTTGAATAGCACTTGTTCCAGAAAGGATAGCTGCCTACTTGAGGACAGACAGAGAGAGATATTTGGGTCTGTCCTGCTGACTCCAGACACTTGCAGGAGGAGGAAGAGGGAGAGCAGGAGGGCTCAAATATGTATTAATAAATGAGCATTTACATCTTTGAATTTTGTCAAAGTCATGGTGATTGCTATGTTGTCTCTCAGTTTTCACATGCACCAGGCACCCTATCAGTGTCATTGTTTTGAGTAGTTTAATCGAGAGTCTCAGAACAGGCAGTGCCCTGTTAGCTATGGACACATCCTGGGTCTCCCCTCAACCCTGTCCTAGAGACACCTCTCCTGTGTTGGAGTTTCTGTATCTTCAAGCGCCCTCTATTTTGGTTTATAATTTTGTTTGGAAGAGCACACTCTCCAATAGCTTTAATGAAAGAATTTACAAGAGGCAAACTTTTTGTCCTTCTGAAAATAATACCCAATTATTTGACTGTAGAATTCAAGGTCAGATTTATTTTTCATGTGAAGGATTTTCACCCCTGTCTCTTCGTTTCCAGTGATGTAAAGAAGGCATGACGTTCTGGTTCCTAATTGTATGTATACTACCTGTTCCCCCCCCCCACACACACCTTCTTTTTTTCCTGGTGAAAGCTTGAGGAAACTTGTGGCCTCTTCTCATGGTTGCCAAAGGTCTGAAAGTTGATCTTGCTCTGCTGTGCTCAAGGTCTATTTTTATCCATTGTGTTGAGCACTTAATGGAACTTTCAGATGATGAACTCATGCCCTCTAGTTCTGGGAAATTTTCCCAAGTTATTTCTTGGATGACTTCCTTCTTTCTATTTCTTTGGTTCTATCTTTCTGGGAATGCTTATACTTTATATATTAGGCTTTTTGGATTGCTCTTCTAATTTAATCTTTTCTTTCTCCTTTTCCCTTTGTATACTTGATCTTCTTTTTGAAATCTTATCTTCTAGTCCCTGAGTTTTACCACTTTCACCTCATAGACCTTTAATTTTCAAGTCATTTTCTGTCTAGCTCTTGAGTGACTATGGTTAGATTCATGGAATTGAAGTTTTTGGTGACTTTCTGTTGCCTTATAGAGAAACTCTTGCTTTTGGTATGACCTACAGGCCCAACCTTATCACAGTAAACCTCACCATGTGGCTGAGGCTGCAGCTGCTCCAGCGTGACACAAGAAGCAGCCTCTCACCTTCCTGCCTTTGCCACTTCTGCCTAGAATTCCGTCTCTGTCTACTCCCATGGTCGGCTTTGACTTCCCTTCTCCACTGAATTGTGAAGTTCCTGAGAGTAAGAGCTATTCTGCATCGATGGCTATTTGCCTAGCACCTACCAAGTCCCTGATGTTTGGCAAGCAGGTGTTCATTAATACAAGATGATGCTTGATCAACATGTTTGTTGAGTGCACTCATGGGTAAATTTTCAGGCTAGTCTCAGGGAGCCCAGGGATGAATCCAGCACTATCCTTTACTGGGGTGATTACATAAGGTGGAGTGAGGGAGGGCCTTGTCTCTCTGAGTGGGCTGCTCCCTGGTTCCTGCTCCCTGGTTCCTGCTGCCATCTCTCCAGGCTGCTCTATCCTCTTAAATGGGGTGAAATAATTTTCCTCTTACCACAAGCAACACTAGAGTCCACAAAAATTCTGTCTGTATAAATTCGAGTGAATTGGGAAGAGTTGAATTTTCCAAGCTCAGACTTGAATGCTGTGTCGGGGGGAGGGTATCCGTTCTCTGTCCAAGGGGAACCTGGATTTAAGAGGGCTACCCCTTCTTAAGTATATGCCAGGGCCTGTGCTAAGAGTTCCAGGTATGCGTTTTTAACCTATGCATGCCTGATAGTTGTTATTTGGTATTCCAATAAATTTAATGGAGCAGATTTAAAGGGCCAATTTTATAAAATACAAACAGAATATATGTCACTCACTATCTCACTCCAAGAAGATAAACCCAAGAAAGCCTTTTTTTGTAGGTTGTTCTTGGCTTTTGTTTGCTTATGTTTGTTTGTGTGTACATCTGTCTCTACTTGTATGTGTGCCCAGGTTGAGAGAGACTGGGTCCCAGCGACTACTTCCAAGGGCACACCTTAATTCCTCTCCCTTGCCTTAGTAGTTACCTATGCAGGAGGGAACTTTTGGTTGGAAAGAGGAGGTTTGGGCTATTTTTTTCTAGAGTACACAGGGGAGATACTCGTCTGACCTAAAGATTTGGTTTTAGGTCTAGACGTGAGAAGGGATGGGCATAAGCTTATTGAGTGGACTCAAAGCCTGAGGAGGTCTACTGCGGTCAGTTCCAACACTCTGTCAGTTCCAAGTTGGAACCTAGTGGCAATGTGGGATGGGTCCAGGGTGTGGTTCTTGACTAGGGCAGTTCAGTCTCCTTCCTGCCTCCTTGATGGGCCCTTAGTTCCTGCAGGACAGATGCCAGGCTTGCTCCTGAGGGCATGGGGCACGTGCAGCATCTTCCAACAGCTTGGGAGATTCATGGAGGGAGGTGAGAACACTTTCAAGTCATGCAGGTGGGTGCTCAGAGCTACCAGGATTTGAATATTAATGCTAATAGAACTACATTTATATGCACAGCTGTCATTAAATAATATTTGATTAAATAATTTTTAATGGTTGCGATTGTGTTCTATTATTTGGATGTATCATGGTTAATTTATCTGATTCCTTATTGTGAGGAAATTAAGCTGTTTCTCTGTTACAAACAACTCGGTAATAAATATTTGTGAACATCCATGACTATTTCTTAAGAAGACATTCCTAGAAATAGACTTGTTGGGGCAATGGGTTTGTAAAATGTTAAGACTTTTGATACATGTTGCTAAACTGTCCTCCAAAATGAATGTGTGAATTTACACTCCCACCAGCAGTAAATAAAAGTAGCTGTTTCCTCACACTCCTGCCAAGATAAGTTATTATTATTTAAAAATATATTTTGCAAATGGAAGGGATAAAATTTATGGTGTCTCATTTCTATTTGTATTTCTTTGGTTTCCAGAGAAGGTAAACTTTTTTTAATGTGTTATTGAACATTAATTTCTTTGGCTTTATTTATTCATCTTTTGTCACTTTTCCCCTTTCTGGATATTCATATTTTTCTAATGCAATTTGAAGCCTTGTTTATATGATGAGGATGAAACTCTTTTTTTTAATTTGGTGATTTGTATTTTTTTTCCACTTTGTCTTTTACATGTACTGTTTTTCACTTTAATTTTAAAGTAATCTCAAGCTTATAGAAAAGTTGTAAGTACAGTACAAAGACTGTATTTTACACAACCCCGTTTGAGAGCAAGCAGTTGATCCAATGCCTATCATCCCTGGGTACTTGAGTACATATTTCCTAACAAACAAAGGCACTCAATTACATGAGCACAATATGGCCATCAGGAAGTAAGTTGACCTTGCACGTGGGTACCAGCTATTCCTCAGACCCCATTCAACTTTTTCCGTTGCCCCGACAATGTTGTTTGTAGCAAAAGGATTTGACTCAGAACTACAGGCTGCATTTCGCTACCATGCCTAGAACTATTCTTCAGCCTTTCCTTGGCTTCCATGACCCTGACACTTTTGAAGAGCCCAGACCAGTGTCTTTCTTGACTATTCACCAAAGTGGTGTCTCTTCCTGTTGCTTCAGTTTATTAATACTAGACAAGAACATCAAAAGTGATGCAGATGAGTTCTCATTAGCATCCCATCAGCTCACATATGACTTTCATTGATCTCATTATAGGAGAGCAATGCTTTCATCACTGCCTTTCTGCTCTAAAGTTCTTTCCCCTTTGTAATTAGTGCATATTTTGTTGGGAGATACTTTGAGACTATGTAAGTATCTTTTTCCTTTTCAACATTTCAATTCATTTATTTGTATCATTTTATTTGTATACTCATGGATTTTTATTTCATGCAATGGGTTATAATCTGTTAATGTCACTATTTATTTTGATGATCAATTTGTCCTATGTTTGGCCAGTAGACACTGTTTCTGTATCTTTTTGACTTTTGTCCTCATTATTCTTTGAGCATGTCCTTATTTTTTCGACAAGCCAAGGTGTTTCTCTGCAGACCAACTGTTTATCTAAAGATCCTTGGTTCCTTTAGAAGCCAGAAGTGTTAGGTGTGCTAGTTGCTCATGAGGTGTTACTGCTTCTGATTTCTTTGGGGACACACAGAGAAAGATCAACATGGAGTCACACATTTACTTTCATATTTATTCTGTGTCTACCTACATTCATTGAGAACATATGTAAGTTCCTAAAACCATGAGTTTTAATGCTTCTGATTCTAATGACACACCAAGGGGTACATTCTTGTTTCTGCATCTCCATGTTGTAACTGTTTCTGTGACAGCACAGCCTGGCTCCTATACCTTCATCTGTAATGTTTTAGTTGCTGGATCAATACTTTGTATGCAATCTGTCTCCCTTCACTGCCGCTGCCTAGAGAGTACCAGTGCAGTGTCCCAGTGCAGATGCTTTCTCATCCTGAACAGGCTCCAACACTCTGTCCCAGCCCTTCTCCTGGCGTGGATACAGTTTCACTCTACCCAGGCTGTAACACCAGCTTCTCAGATGCCCCTCTTATCTCACTTGGGCTCTGATACTTGACATAGGGTACTTCCCACCCACATATAGGCCCCCCTTTTCCTTCTCAGACTTTGATGCCTCCAGGTTGTTTCCCTGCCTTTGTCCCTCACCTCCATTCGTACCCAGCCCTTGTCCACCAGGCATGGAAGCCTACCCCAACTAACTTACCATCGTTGGCTTAACTTGTTGTGGAAGGCAGGAGTATGTATATGGTGTACTTTGATGTACAGAAGTTTTACAATGAATCTTTTGATATTTCTATTTATTTCTTTAAGTCAGTACCATATTTTTGCCTTTCCTCATCATGTTCATCTAGGTCCCCTCAAAAGCAAAATCTTTGAGGGCATTGAATGCAGTTTATTTTGATTAAGTGATTTCCAGGAAGAGGAGTGGGGGGTTTGGAGGAATAAAACAGGAGAGGTTGGAGACCAATACAAGGGAAACTGGGGTTCAGTCCTACCGGGGACTTATCAGGAACCATGTTCAATGCGTCTCAGAATCATCCTCTGACAGAGAAAGAAAATGACCCCTGTCTGACTTTTATTTCCCAAGGGCCCAAGGTTGTGCTAGGAGTGAAAAATCCCTTTCACTCATGAGTCTATGTGGATACTGGAGTGGTGGAATGGATAGCTGAGGTGTCTCACAGAACTGCATCAGAGAAAATGAGAGAGGAGAGACAGTGGTGGTGTGGCTGAGGTGAGAGGTGGGATGACCACTCAGGGCAGTGGTTGCTACAGCAGCCAGATCAAAAGTTGGGCTGAGAGGATGCTAGAAAAGGCATAAAAAATATCTACTATTTTACCCAAATAATAAGACAGTGAGTTATCATGCTCTCTGAATATGGTTTACTTTTTTTTTTTAGACATAGCCTGTGGAATTTAGTTTGAAGTGTGGTGTGAGGTAGGAATAGAGTATAAATTTGGTCCATCAGTTAAATTCAAACCATAATTCATTGGATATTCTATTTTCCCCTGTATCATATATAATTCTATCTTGAAAGTATATTAAAAATTCGAACTTATTGAGCTGCTTTATGGCAATTTATTTTCTGATACCATACTGTTTTAATTATTATAACTTTAAAATGTCTTTTAATACCTACAGAAAAAAATATGCATTTAATAATAGCCTTCCCCCCAGCAATTATTAATGATTAATAAATTTTTTGCTGGAGAAAATTTTGAATTATTGCATTTGCAGTTCCCTTTCACCATCCTTTGGCGGAAAATCCCTATCGTATATATTCTTCAATCAGGTTGCAAACTTATTTCACAGATGGCTAGAAAACATAAAAGTTGAAGATACAAAGATGCAGATGGGACAGTGCCACTTACTATACTGCCTGGCAATTAATTTTACCTTCACAGCAGTCCTGTAAGGACATGGTTATTCTGTAGACCCACGTCCAAGGCTTAGAAAGGTTTTGCCCAAAGTCATACTTACTGAGTATTTGAAACAGGACTAAAATGCAGTTTTATATTCAGAAGGCTCTTTAGCAAGAACATCTGTACAAGAATTAGGACTGAAGTCAATGCTTGTGTTGGGAAACCTTTGTCCTCAGTATATGAATTGCAACATGATTTTAAATGAATTTCCAGAAAGATTTTGCAAGGAGAATGTTATATGATGTATTAGAATAAAAACATAGTGGGGCATCTGTTTTGAGGGCCTTTTAATAGAAAACCTTGTTCTAAGACAGTTTCCTTTTCACACAGAGCCAGTCTTCCTTCCCCCCTTTTCTTTTTTTTACGTACCTCTCCAACTATGGGACCTACTGATGGCTGATGCTCTCATTAACAGCTTCCTCTACCCTTGCATTGCTGCCTACCACTGGCCTGCCTGGACCTGAATATTTTGCAGTCTCCTTGGGCCCTTTCCTCTTGTGGCTATGACTGGTTCTCCGGTTATCACTGATTTGGTCTTTCTTTCTCCCTAATCCAGATCCTTTCCATCCTGGGCTATTTCAGCTCTGCAGAAGCACCCTGAGAACACAAATACACACATATGAAGGAGGTGGGTTTCTTGTTCTTCATTCCTTGTTCCCTCCCACCCCCCAACACACACACACACACATACACACACACACACACACACATACCCAAGACTGTTCTATTTTTGGTAACTTTCAGCTATCAGCTTGTTTTTTGGTGGTGAGAAGGAAATGTGGCTGAATGCTTTTTCCATGCCAGGAATTTGCAGGTTATCTCATTTAATCTTCAAAGCAATCCTATAGGAAAGGATTTTAGAGATTGGGCACCTGAGACCACAGAGCTGATGAAACTTGTGCTGTGCTAATGTGCACATTACCTGTGAAAACAAGGCAAAAATCCTGCCACCAAGGTCTGCCTGCCACCAACTCTGGATCCACATACATGATGCTTGTGTTCTGCTGTGCACCCAGCATTGTGCTTTGAGTCCTTAGCTGCCTCCCCATTGCCCAAGATTTGAGATGATCAACTGAGGATTTTTTTTTTCATTTTGGTAGGTCTCCTTTTTATTTTATAGGCATTCTCTATTGTAAGGCCTTGTGTGTAGACATTTGAGTCTCATTGAATGTGCTGGGCATGTTTGGGAAGCTGTAGAGCAGAGGGTATAGAAAGCCAATGTGAGATGGAGTCCTTATCTCACCAGTTGAGTCTTATGTGTTTGCTGCTTTCATTTTCCTTTGGCTCGGGAAAGGGTGGTTTGGTTTTGCAAACGGAGGCGGAGGACTTTTGCCAGCTTGCTAACTGCTTTGCCCCATCAGATGTGTCAGACTCATAGAACATTGCTCCCCAGCTGCAGGCCTGTGGTTCTGAGAGTGCCTGAATAGAAAACCACTCGTTTCCCTCCGCAAGAAAGGCACCCAAAGCAGATATTTCAATATATTCCAATTTAGCCGAGGGAAGCCAGAACATGGATGCTGTTGCCAAGGAAACCACCTCCTTCCTCCCTGTGTGCTGTGCATATGTGTATCACTTCATCTCTCTGCTCTCCAAGGTAATATCATAGCCCTGTGCTTGGGGAAGGGTTTTTAAAAAGGCATATAAAACCTCTTAGCATCGAGAAGATTCATTAAATGATCTCACTCTGGAGAAGCTTAAATTATTCTTTTTAGACCCTTTTATGCTGAGGATGGGGAAATGGCTGAGTCAGTGCTATCTCTCATAGTCCAGCTTGGTGTCTAGGTGGAAGCAGTTTTCAGAAATAAACAAAATCAAGGTTTGGAAGCTCAGAGAGTGAGAGTGTGTGTGTAATAAAAACGAGGCCGTCATGTAATGTCACCAACTAATCCCTTGCAGGAGATCTGCCAAGGCCACCTTGATCCACAGGCCTCCCAGGTGTGAGGCCATGTGTCACAGGGCAGGCTTCAAAGCACAGACAAGAGTGGGTCTCTGTTGCAAGGCCACTAGTCAAAGGGTTCCTTGTTGGGGACTGCACAGGGATTTCTGCTGCCCAGCCTATTCATCTGCTCAAGGTTGGGGCTCTTTCTGTCCCTGTGCCAGTGTCTCAGTCCACCTTTCTCTCCTGGATGCTGCTTAATCTGCACCTACCCTGGTGCTGCATGTTAAAGTCAGCCCAAAATGTCACCGTGCCTCACAACTGAAAAACAAACCAGCTCCATTCTTGATAATTATCCGGGAGTTCAGTGCATTACCTTGGAGTCATACCTTCTTCCTGCAGCCCTTCCTAGCTTCTCCTGATCAGATCCCCTTTGCCCACTGGATAAGTAGATTAAATATGGCTCCCCTTGTTCAATTAGAATCGCTAACCAAGGTATTGATTTACATCAGTGGCTCTTAACTGGGGGCAAATTTGTCCCCCAGGAGACTCTTGTCAATGTAGACACTTTGGTTGTTACATCTGGGAGGGTCAGTTTTTGGCATCTAGTGGTTGGAAGCCAGGGATGCTGACCTCCTACAGCACATAGTTCAGCCCCCACACAAAGAATTATGCAACCCCAACTGTCAATAGTTCCAAGATTTGAGAAACACTGGCATCTACTTACTCTCTTTGTTCATTCATTTAATAAATATTTCTTGACTACCTACTATACTCCAAGTTTTAAGTCAGGACCTGGGGATACAAGTTGAACAACACGAACACAGGTCTGCTCACTTAGAGTCTGCTGGGTGATTGTAAACAGGTAAGTCTACAACCAAGTTATTTAGTTGCATCTAAATTGCATCCAGCTAGATCTCTTGCCCCAGTTCTGAGGACTTCTGGTACCCCAGTTCATACTTCCCTGATGCCTAGGTGAGAAATGAGCATCTGGGGTTTCCCCTCACCCCACCCTAATAAGCCTGGATGCAGGGCAGACTGCAGTTGATCTCTTCTGGACAAGCCACAGACTCTTCTAGTGTAACTGCATCATGGATGATCACTACAAAACAGGCAGGAGGCAATGAAAGTAACAACTATGTGATATCACAAAGGTTCCTTGATAGTAATCTTCTGAGGCCCCAGTCCCTGTGGAGAGCCACAGTTGCATCTAGGAGGTTAAGAAAAACCTCCTCTGACTTCTTTGACTGGAAAGAAAACCTCTGTTTTATTTCTAGGTGGGACTTATCAACCTAACAACTCTTCCTTGGTCTAGGCTGTGGGGTTAAGAAACAGATGACTGTGTTTGAACCCTTGCTAGCTATGTGACCTTGGGAAAATTATCAACCCTTTTCTGTTTCTTTTTCTATAAAATGGAGACAGCAGCAATATCTATTTGATATGCTTATTGTCCTTATAAGTAAGTTGCTATACATGGAGTTCTTTGTTCCTATTAAGTGCCATTTATGTTCTGCTATCATTAATACTGCTTCTATTTTCTCACTGTTTTTACCTGATAATGCAAACAAAGCAGAAATTTCTGTTTCTGCCTCTTATGGCCGCCACCTCCTTGCCTCCAAGGAGCTCAGAATTGCCAAGGCTCACAGACACCCCTCTGTGCTCCTTCCAAGAGCTCGCTGTTAAGAGACCAATGGGCATTTTGAGGATTTCCATGAGTAGGAGGAAGAGGACAATGACCATAGAAGCAAAGGGTTGTCATGGGAATATACCTTTTCCAGCTTATTGCAACCTGGGCTCTGGGCTTTATATAGAGGTACCATGTATGAAGGCTCAGCTTCATCATTTGTCCAGGAAGATGATAACCTGAGATAAATGTCTTTCTTTCCTGCCATCCTTGCAGCCATGGCTTTCTCTGTCCAGTGTCAAGGGTAACTTGGGCTTTTCCTATTTCCCAGGACTGCTGTGAACTTGCACAAAATAGTAAGTTCAGAGTAACATTGGTAGGCAGCAACTATTATTGGCCAATGGCTCCCATATACATGACAGAAAGATGGATGAGAGGATGGCAACGGGAGGTTATTGTACATCCTCTTTAAGGAAGGACTAAGAGACTTAAATGTGCCATCTCATTTAATCCCCAAATAACACAGAGGATGATGGAGCATCTTGATCTCACAGTTGGGAAACTTCAGTGTAGACAGGTTAAGTCCCTTGCTCACCAAGTGACAGTCCCTGTGTTGGCCCATCATTTTTCTAAGCTCAGGTCCTGTTCCTGTATATATCTGCTCCTTGTCTGTTGGGAGAACTCCACAGCACCTGTGAATTGCCAGCACAGGTTTCCTGTGACCAGGATCAACAGAGGTACTTTGCCAACTGAGAGGTGCTGATACTACCCCTGTCCTGGTGGGTTGGGGCTGCCCCAGGTCACCTGCTGCAGACTAGTGGGGTTCCAGGGCACTGGGGGCTTGCTCTGTGACCATGAGACACCTCCTGGGAGGGAAGACTCACAGTGGGTACTGCCAGTTCTTCCTGCTCTTTTCTTTCCCTCCCTTTCCCACCTGCTAATCTGGCTTTCACACAAAGCCTCCCGCTGCGTTCCCTGTTTCCCTCCTCAATCCCTTCCTCAGCCTTTGTACTTTATGATGCGGGGACTTTGGTGAGGAAACTCATTAGAGTCATTATTCCATGCACAGAAATGTGTCTTTCATCCCATTCATATTTCATGTTCCTCCCACTTGATCTTTTGACGCTTTTTAATTTCTGATATTACACGACACACACACAGCTCTCATTGGGGATCGTTCTTTCTACAGAGTTGTCATTATTACTCTCTGTGTGAGGAGCGCTTCTTGTTATGTATTTATTAATTTCTGAAAAAGATTTCAGTATTTTGGAATTGACACTGTCTGATGGCACTGACTGGCAGTGATCACAGGGAGTGAGTGACATTGCAATAGAAGACAAAGGTCTTCTTCGTATCCTGGCCATCACCTTTCCTCTCTGGAGGCCAGGTGTGGTGGGAAGATCTATATCCCATGGTCTAGTCCAGCCCCCACATTTGGCATTGACTGGGTGTACACAGGTGGTTTGAAGTCTAAGGGTAAAAAGAATATTGGGGTGGAGGTTGGAGACAGGCCACCCACAGAATCACAGAACGCTGAAGTTGGCTCCTAGAGGGGCAGAGCAGGGAAGCCCTGGGGACCTAGGGACAGGGTCCTAGGCTGTGTCTTTTGGCTCTGTGGGTGACTGGAAGGTGATTTCATGGTGGTTAATGATTCTGTTCTCTGCTGAAGATTCAAATTCTAGGGAGAAAACATAGGATTGGCTCAGCTTGGATCATGTGCCCACAGAGAATGTGGGGTCTTTGATTCATGGTTGTGTTAAGATTTCACCCAGCGAGGGCAGGGAGTACCCATGTGTAAGAGGTTGTTTCTACAAGCAGGGCAATGGATTCTGCGGAGGCAGAGAAGTAGATGCTGCACAGCATATTTCAAACAGTGGGGAGGTGGCGCAGCTGCAGGGCAAAGAGAAAGAACCAGGTCTTGCTGGCTCTAAGTCTTCTACTAGAAGACATCTTTCTGGTCCAGACATTATCTTCTCCTACTTCAGGGGCTGACTAGCCCTTTCTTTGAAAGGGCTTGAGAATAACTATTTTTGACTTTCAAGGCTGTGTGGTTTCGGCCATATTACCTTCAAAGCAGCCTGAATCTAGGTAAAGGAGTGGGTGTGACTACATTTAGTGAGGGATTATTTAAATGAACAAGAGCAGCTCTGTGGTTTATAGTGTGCTGGCTAGTGACAAAGTGGGTTGCTCTCATCTTATAGAGAAGCCCCCTCCCAGCTTTAGCAGTCCATGCATTTCTAAGATAGTGGTTTTCCAACTTGGCTCTACTACAGAATAGCCTAAAAACTTGCTGAGATGACAGATGCCTGGGACTCAGGCCTGACTTCAGGATTTTAAAGGATGAATCTGGATGTCTATATTTTTAACCCATGCACTTGGTAATTCTGACCTCTGCAGTGCTGTGGCTGGCCCCAGACTCAGTCAAGGAGACAAGACATTTTATATGAGTGGTGGAACTAATGGGTGATGTAGCAGTATTTTGGAGCTGAGAGGAGAGTGAAGTTCCCAAGGACTGGGGGAGAGAGTGTGTACAGGACAGACTTCATGGGAAAAGGCCTAAGCAGACCTCAAAGGGAAGTCTGAGCCTGCACAGCACTAGGTTAGGCTTTTTCTAGCTGTCAGTCTCCTTCTCCATTCTCTACACTGCTATTAATTAACCAGGATGGGAGCTGATTTAAAGTTTGGGTGCTAAACCTGAGACATTTCGTCCCCTGCCACAAGGCAGTAAGTTCTCAGAATTTTCTATTTCTGTCATTATGAAGGGACCAAACTCATAACCCAGCCTCATTTTTCTGGCTTCTTTTAGATGCACCCTTGCCCCTTGTAGTTGGCAGCTCTACAGCCCAGCTTTATCACAAGTCTCCTTTCTTTGCCCCAGATGATATCCCTATGATATTCCTGACTATTCTTGTAAACTCAGTTCCTTCTTGCTTCAATTTTAATGAGACTGAGCACCCTGGGGGTGACTCTCCCCCATCTGTATTCTCTTTCCAAGTGTTCTTCCCCAGCCACATCCTCCCCTAACACCTTTGGTGTCTATTCTACTGGGATTGATAAGAGTGTCTCTGGTAGATACGGCAGAGCAACTTAGCAACCTCAGTCCTTCCCAGAGATCCCTCGTTATCATTACTCTCCCCTAGAATCCAAACAGAGGGCTTTATTGCAACAGTAGGCATTATTGTCTGCCTAATGTTTGTATTCCTCTTCTGGCAACTGAACATCCTTTTCCTTGGGAATCCACCTTATCCTGACTCTGAGCCCATGTGGATTGGGTGTGAAAACTCCATGAAGGGCATGTGATGACTTAGTTCTAGCAAGTCAGTAGATTGCTTCCCCCCTCCCCACCCCAAACAGTAATTGACCCAGACATGGGTCATTGTGCAGTTAGTCCAATGCTGGCTCTTGAATGAAACTGTGGAGAGGTGAGAGCTCTTTCCAAATTTGTGGGTTGAGATGCTGTGAATCTAGAATGCTTGGAGCCCCACAAGTAGGGACAATGTGCCTGAGAGTGAATGGAGCACAGAGAAAAGCAGAGCCAAGAGACACCCCAGAGACCACCAAAGAACATAAAGTAAGTAGGAGAGTAAACATATATCCAGAGTTTGTGTATTGAGCTGTTGGTCTAGCTGGAACTGAAGACAGAAGCCTATTTGTAGATTTTGCCACTTCTCCAATCTGAGTCTCACATTCTCTTTCTGAACTAATGTAGTTTAGATTGCTACTCAGAGAGTCTTGATTGGTGGTTTATTTGATTCTGGGAGGGTGACTCCTTCAATCGGCCAGCCTGAGTTCCAAGCTGACTATCATATTCAGGCGTGAGACCCTTATTGTCCTAAAAGAACAGCCCAGATTAGTGCTCATCAGGAGGAGTCACAAAAAAGTTCATCTTAACAGGGTTAATCATAGACCCATTGTCCTCTGAAAGCTCTGTCAGAACAGTAACACATCTACTCTGTCCCTGACCATGCTCCTTTGCAGCACCCAGAGCTGAATAGTCTTCCTGACCACCACCCACTACCCACTATTCTCCAGTCATCTTAGTCAACATGGTATCATTCCATTTACCTAGTTTTAGCACCTACCCCAGCCCCTGGGCTCTCTCTAATAAGGCTCCAGTCTTTCCCCATGTTTTGATCTCACTATCACTTGCTTGGCTAGATCTCAGTCTTTCTCAGGAGGAAGTCATACAGCCTTTGGTCTGGCACCTAACCTGAGAGGCTCAGTTCCCTTCCCTGAGAATGGGGATAAGGTATCCTGGAAATGTAAAATGTCTTTAAGGAATTGGCCATGAGGGGATACAATGACCCTCAGAGCTCTCAGCTGAAAAATTGGTCGATAAATGGAGCAAGGACCCAAAGTGACCTTCAAAAGATAGTGGACCAGGAAAACTTAGGCATCATTATGGAATTGACATGCAGGCTGCGGCCGGCAGGGGGAGTCTCGGTAGCCAGTAGCAAGAGAGAATGCAAGGTGGCCTAGGGGTACACATTGGCAGGCCTCTGGATGGTTAGACCCACCTGATGGGCTATCTGTCATGAAAAAGGACATGCCAGACTCTGGTGCCACCAGCTCCTCTGGCAACACCCCAGTGCTCTGGCTTCCTGTGTTGCTAGCCATCGGGGCAAACCTGCTGTTCAGGCAGGATGAAGACTTCATTTGGGTTTTGTTTGTCAGTGTCCTTGTGAGCCATCAGTCAGCATCCTGGAACCTGTCAAACCTGGTCGCTGGTGGCTGTTTCTGGTTACCGGCTTGGCTGGAACTAGGCCTAGGGTTCTCAGTGTGGGTGATAGTGTCACTTATGAACCATCTTGCAGAGATTCTGACTGATGAGCTTGAGTTGGGCCAGGCCTTTCTGTCCAGGAGCAGGTGCCAGGCCCAAACCAGGGAGATCTGCTGCCTGGCGCTGTGACCACACTGGTGTGGGTATCCTGTTGGCTTCCTTCCCCCCCCTTATTAGAACCTCTACTGTGGGTGCTGTTGATTGGCTTATTGGCTTCAGGGTTCACTAGAGTAATTTACACAGAGCCCATTTTAATTCCTCTGAAACCCCCTGCAGGCTGTGATGAAATTAAACAAGTAACAACAGACACTGAGAAGGAAAAAAAAAAGGCCTCTTTATGTGAAAATTGTGAACACAAAGATAATAGATGTGCCAGGAGTCATTCCTCTTCTGAATCTCCTACTTCTGGACCCATTATTGGGTCTTATACTGTCTGGGCTTTGCTTCTTAGGATAAGTGTGACATAAGTAGATGTGACTGTCATGATCTTCAGTGTTCCAGGATTTGGTTGGGATCATGCCTGTTTGCTGTGACTTGACTTTTTGGTATGGGGGGGTGGTGGTGAGGGAAACAAATTGATTCCAGAAGCACTTCTGAACTACATATCTTGCTACCGAAAGATATTGTCATGAGGATGCACCCTTGAAATGTTCAAAGTGGAATCTCTCATCTCCATTGACCTGGCCCCGTACTTCCCTTCCTTTTCCCAGCACTCGTACCCACCCACGTCCAAGGGAGAAGTCTCAACTCCCTTTCTCTTAGTGTCCACATATGACCCAGTCAGTTTCCAAGTCCTGGACTCTCACTCCTAAATAGATCTTAAATCTGCCAGTTGTTCTTAATTCCTACTGTCACTGCCTGTCCAGGGCCCTACAACTGTTTTGTTGCATCAGCTCCTCCTGGGCTGTCTGCCTCTCAATTTGCTTTTTCCCATCTGGTTCCAGCACTCGGCTGAAGACCTCTTCAGAGCATCAGTCCAACCTTCTCATTCTCTGACTTCAGGTCTTCAGTCATGGCCTGTTGCCCCTGATTGGACAATATTCATACCTTAGCTAGCAGATGAGGCCTTTCAGTGCTCCTCTCCCATCTCCAGGTACGTACCCACTGGTAAGATCAAACAGATACTCTTCAAACCTGCTTGAGTTCCAGATGATTCAAAAGCCCATGGCTGTTGAAGTTTTTGTCCTTGAGATAAAATATAAAAGGTCAGTTTGTCATATCAGATTCCTAAGACTCAGCGATCTTATCCAATATTAAACTGGTCATATTTGCAAACATATGAATAATCGTGAAGCACAGGTAAAGTTAGACCCATCCATGCTATTCCTCAGACCACTCTGTCACATGAAGAAGTGCCCTGGGTTGGATTTATCAAGAGGTCTCTACATAATGCATGTGAGACATCCCTTAGTAAAAAAGGAGATATTTTGGTCTTGAAATGTCTCTCCATTTTCCTCTCTGATAGCTACATAGCTCGCACAACATTCCCCAGGGGCACCATACCCCATAAATCCATAGGTTCCAGGTTTGTTTACCATAAGCAATCCTCCACAGATAGGGTACATCTTGCTAAAAGCATTCCATAGATAAGAACTCTTCTGCTTCACCAGTATCAGTAGTGTGTCTTCCAAGGGCTCTGTCACCAGTGTGATTAGGAGTGGCTTGACCGGGTCATCTTTCTTTCCCAGTGAAGGTAGAGATGCTGATGCTAACCCTTTCCTACCCACACCTGCTTTGCTCACCCCAGACATCAATGTCTCTCAGAACTTTGTCCTTGGTCTCCTCTCTGCTTCTCCACAAAAGACTTGTGGAGACCTCTTCCTCCACTCCTGGTGCTTCGTTTCTCTAAACACAGAATTCCAAATCCATGTCTCACACTCTTGAACTTTAAGCGAATCTGACTGCTTGTTAAAGAGGAAAAAATACAGCCATGGTGGGTGGGCACCATGGGGAAAGACATACTCTTCTCCATGTGATTTGGAAGGATTCTATTTGGAAATGGTGTCTGTAAGGAAGTATCTGTTCTTCTTACTTTGTTATTGTTACCCATCACAATCAGCACCCCACAACCAGCCATGATTATCAGAAGGAATGAAGTTGTGGTTGTGTAGCTGGTGTAGCCTTAGCATAATTTCAGGGTCATTTTATCATCTTCTGGGGAGCTTTGTACCTCCTGAAACATATAACATCTGCCCTTGAGCACTTCCAATGCATTGGGGCTTAGATGAGTGACCCCACATCTGCTACATGAGCCAGCACAATGGCAAGTGAGCAAAGAACCATCAACCCAAGTGCAGCTTTGTTCACTGTTTCTTCAAACAAGCACCAGGAGCCTCCTGGTCACAACAGCCCTCTAAGGACTGAGTCACAGGCGCAAGTCAGACAGCCGGGGTCTTTCTCACAGGGCTGAGAGTCTAGCCAGGTGGAGAAGGTAAAGCAGTGAATGTGCTCTGTAAGATGAAGGGAAGGGCTGTGGCTGGAGAACAAGCAGGCAGAGAGAAGGGGATGGGAAAGCTTGAGGTAGTGTGGCTTATGATTTTGCAAGAAAGGGTAAATATTCCAAGACCAAGCAAATAACAGTTTTCCCTCTACTTAAGAGATAAGGAAATGTAAAGTACTGGGTAACAGAAGTCTGCTTTAATAGTCTCTAGAATTGTGAAAGAAGAAGACAATATCACCCTGATACTGTTATCCCACAAGTGGAGTGCCTAGGATAGCTCCCCTCTCATCCTAGAGGCCATCAGGGCACCTCTCAACTCTCAACACTCCTCTCCCAGTTCCTGCACAGAAACACCTCTTGTTTGCCTTCACATCCCTCACTACATGGGCCTCTTCTCCTTCTCATCCCTTCTGAGCTCTGCGCATCTGTGTGGTAACTTAACCCTATTCCTGCAGCAACCTTCTACCCCCTCCTAATGTGACCTTCTCCAGGCTCAACTTAGCTTGCCCTCCCCAACTCCCCACTAGGAAACTGCATCAGATCACATTCCTCATTTCTCCAAACTGCAGGACACAGGTCCGTCTTATATATCAAAGCTCTATCTAGATATGCACCTGGCATCCCTGCCACAGGGCTTCAGGTACTTTGGGACCATGGCATTTTCTGGATGGTTTGGCATGCCCTGGGATGTGTGGCATGCTGCGGTACAGTCAGGGGGGAGAGGAACACGTGTGGGTAGAGAGCTTGCAGCACTGCCTCAGTTCACCATGACACTCAGGACAAGGCAGGCAAGGTGCTCAGTCACATCAGAGGGGCTTGGAACTCTTTATCCAGGTCACACTTAATAGACTGAGCTTAGGACCAATCAAAGTCCCAGCAGATGACAAACTTCTTTCCACTCATTCTGCCCAACTACAAGAAGCAAAAGAAGTGCTCAGTAAATATTTGATGAGCTAGATTGTGACTCAGCAAAGGAACATGCACACTGTCCCCCCTTGGGCTCAGATCCCCCTGTGTGTCCCTTTCCCCCATTATCTACAACCTAGCTGGGAATTGAGCTCAACCCACTGTCTTTTCAGCAGGAAGAGAAGGTCTTTTGGTGACTTTACCCACCTTTTGTCTTGATGGGGGAGAGTCTTTATTCATTTACCACTGGTATGACTTCTTGACTCAGTCTTCTAGAGAAATCTCTCAGCATTTTCTAGAAATTTCCTCCAACTTTGAAAGCAGGAACCCATATTTATTATTAGGTTCTCAGGCTGTACTCAGTGATTGCCTAGAATCAGACTCAAAAGCTGTTCCAGGTCTGATGGGCTTTCATAGAGTGAAAGGGACTCAAACCACACACGTAGCTCAAAAACTGCAGGTTAGACCCAGACCTCTGCTCCCATGGCTACTAGGGGTACTTCACTGGATGTAGTCTTCTAGAATTTCTCCCCAACATAGGCTGTGGCTGGGAGGAAACATGGCATTGTCTGCAGGATACAGAGAAGGTATGGATTGGGGGCCACTCATTTGTCAGTTAATGAGAGGGAGCTTTTGTCATGCAACCCAGGGCAGGCAGGTGGGGATGTTCCCTGAGTATAATCAGACCAAGGTTGTCATTTCACAAGAAACAGGGTCACGCTCATGTTAATAGGAGGCACACACATTTCTCACCTATCTGAAGGGGAGCTCGAGAAGCGAATTAATTCTCACAGTGGTGAGGCGTGTTTGATTGCTGATGTTTTAGGAGAAATCAGCCACAGCCTGGAGTGAGAGCCTGGCCCTTCCTCCCTACTGCCCTCTCTCTGGTACACTCCACCTCACCCCCTCTTCAGAACATGGCTTAATCTTGCCTTTGCAGAGCCAGTAAAAATCAGTTGAGGGAGAAGCCCCCCGACAATCAGCAGATGGAAGAGACAACAGAATCTGCAGGATGTGTGAGTAAGAGGAGATGAAGGAGGAGGTCTCTCCAAGATATCAGGACCATGTGCAAGATAAGGGAACAAGGTGCCGAAGATAAGACTCATAGCCAGACCACACCTTCTCCTGTACCCTCGTTTCCCAGCAGCCCATGGGACAGAACCCAATCAACTGTCTTTCCTCTCAGAGGTCATACTTTATTTGGGGGTGTGCGGAGGTCAGGTTTTGACAGGAAAGGGTGACTTTGCACCCCACTTCCCCCTTGGTGGGCCCTACAGCCTCCTCACTGTGACTGGTAGCAGCACTTTCACAAGACAACTGGAAGTAGAACACCTCATCACAACCTAACCTGTCCCTCCTGAGAGGCTATTAGAGAAAAGTCACATAAAACATGAAAGAAATGGACCTACTGGAGTGATAGCACTAGCTTGTTGCAGGATTAGTGGATCTAGAGGAGGCCTCTGTGTCATGTGGGGGCACAAGATAATGTTAGGAGAACGAAGCCTGGTGAGAACCCACCTACTTCACCACCTCCAGAGGCAGAGTGCCTGCTGTGCCCTAACCCCAAGTAGAGGTGCTGGAGGGGACAGGTGAGGGGTACTAGCTCTCCTTTTCTAATTGCTGAAACTCCCATTTGTTTCAAGAAACCTGATGTTTAGTGCCCACTGGCAAACTCACCCAAGCCCTCCTGGCCCAGAGAGCTTATTAATACAATTCTAACCAGACCCTGTTAATACCACAATATCACCATTTCCACGCGTTCAGCCAGAAACCCTGATTCAGGGGCTTCTCACTTTTATTCCTCCCCCCAATTACACCCTGCCCTCCTCCACACTGAATAATTCTACTCATGACACCATGGACCCACTCTCTGCAGCTGCATCTGGGGGTGCAGTTGTGGTGTCTGTTGGGCAGTGTCATAAGTAGCCTCAGTTAAGTAGGGCTGGGGATACAACCTCATACCAGCTGTGACCCGAGCCCCCTGAGTTCTCAACCTGTTGAGTGGTTCTGATGTGAGCCCTGGTAGTAACCATGGAGTTGGAAAATGCTCTGAGGTAGAATTGCAGACAACTGCAAGGGTACTAGAGAGGATCAATGAGAGGAATGAAAAGTTCAATATGCCTTGTGGTTAGCGTTGAAGGGGGGAATCACAGGTAGCAGCAAGGTTACTGAGTATTCCAAGGAGCATGGAATTTATCCCAATAGAAATAAATAGTCGTCCAAGGCCATGATATAATCAGACATATGAGTGAGAAGAATTTTCTGGTGGGAACAGAGAAGAGATTGGACAGACCAACAGACCAGTTCCAAAGGTCATGGGTGGAGGCAGAAAGGGGGATGTGGGAGAGAAGATGGTGGAAACAGAGATACTTTTAAAAGGTAGAACCTACAGGATGCGGTAATGAATAGCTGAGGGCAATGGGGGAGAATAGGCATCAAGGACGCTTGCTGATGATTCTCAAGCACTTGCTGCCTGCTAGCCATGGTGATACGCATCAGACTGCAGCACCTCATTTTAATCTCACAAGACACTTGTGAAGCAGATATTGATGTTATCCCTATTTTACACATACATAGAGATTATTCTAGTTGACTTAGTCACAGAGCTAGCTAGTCATAACATCAGAATGATTCAAGGCTTCTGGGCAGCCAGACAGATGTGAGCACTGTTATCCTGAGAGGGGCTTCAGGGGAGAAAGAGTCAGTCAGTCAGGGGAGGCAAGGTGGACATGTAGTTTGAGAACCTGGAGGACATGAAGGCAGTGATGTCTGCGGGGTGTTGTCATGGGCAGCATTAGTTAAACAGTGTAGAGGAAGTTGAGAAGCCAAATGGTGGCTGTGGAAACAACCTAAACATTGGCAAAAATAAAGCAAGTAGGCCTTTCTAACTCCATTCCATTCACACAGACACAAGCAGTCAAGCTCAGCAGCCCCCATCCCTGTGCTCCAGTGACATAAGTGCCAGAGAAATTCAGAGAAATGAGGAATACGTCTCATTCTAGTCCATGGCATGGGCATGTCTCCATCACTAAGCCTTGCACAGAACAGGTGTCCAGAGAAGGTCACCTGAGTCAGGACTCCTTCCTCCACCCAAGAAGGGAAGATCCAGCCCTGGCCCAAGCCCAGGGCTCCAGAAGAACTTGTGGATGATGAACTGGTAGATAAAATGCAGTCACTCAACTGCTGCCTACCAGCCACTGAGATCAGGGATCCTGGATGCACTTTGCTGCCAATCATAGGTTCAGGTTGTACAGGTTTTAGCTGCTTGGAGAAAACAGTGGGAGGCAGCAGATCAACCCCTCTCAGGGAAGAGACTCTGAGCCAGGAGTGTGGGCTACTTGCTTCTCTGGCAGGAATTTGTGGTTCACAGCTTTGCCCAGCTGCTTGAGGAAAGAACTGAGCTAGCTTTTAGCTAATGTCATCAAGCCTGACTTCTTTCTACATAAGACAAACGGTAGACACCTTTGCCTTAGGTGAAAAACTTCCCCCTGATTAAGCATTATTCCATAGCATCTCTCCCCCAGATGCTGATTTTGAGATGTCTGTGAGAGGGAAAGGGAGATGATTGGAAAACTATGCCAGAGAGTAGGAGAAGAGAGAGAAGGGAGGGAGACAGAAAAACTGAGAGGGGAGGAGGCTGGAACCAGCCTTTCCCCAGTGAACCTGGGACACGTAATACAACTTATGTAATTTCATCTCATATCTATCCAGGGGTATGACATTTCTCTTCTCCTGCACCCTCCCCCCATCCCACAAGGTCTTCCTCAGGGATCTCTATCCTGATTAATGACACCATGACACCACTGGACCCCTCCCACACTGCTAGGCTACATGGTAGAAGAGGATGTGAGGGGTGCTAGACTCACTCCTCAATACAACCTTGGGCAAGGCAGTATGTTACTTGGAACCTTGATCTCAACATCTACCAAGAGGAAGTAACAGAAAGCCCCTATCCCCCAGTCGTCCCCTCCCCAACCCTGCTCCAGCCTCCAGACCCTGCAGGAATAAGTGGATTTTGTGATTTTGTGATATTGAACAGAGCAAACACAGGTGGGGTTGAGGGGGCAGGGCAGGAAGAAGACAAGCTGGGTGGTGGGACCTCACTAGCTTGCTTGCAACTGCAGGACACAACTCAAAAACTTGTACCTGGGGAGATACAATGGTGATCATTTAATTATAGGGAGGCAAAAATAGGAAGGGTATGGTGAGAGAGAGGGAGAGAGAGTTACAAGCTGGCAGTGACAAGTTGTCACCACTGGCTCCCTCAACAGATGGAGAGGAAAGGGTAGAGGAAGAGATGAGGAGGCTCGCTGAAGAGGGACAAACTGCCAATGCCTGGGAACAGACCTAGAGCCAGTGGCACATGTCAAGAGGGAGCTAGGGGAGACCGGATTGCTGCAGGACCTGGTGTGGGCTGCCCCTGAGGAGTCCAACAAGAGAGAGAGAGAGAGACTGGTCTGGACACATTGAAGCCCACGCGAAGAAGAGAGGGCAGGTCACCTATCTTCTGGCTTTAACCCCTTATGGCCACTCCACTCCACTGTCTTCCCAGCTGCACCTTCCCTGAGGACATCGCTGTATGGAGTTTGGCTCATTATCCCACAGGGAGGAAGTAACATAGGGCAGATGGGGCCACCCAATCTAGTAGCCCACTCAGCTGCCCTGTGAGCCCAGGCTCCTCAAATGCATGTAGTAGTCTAGCCTGATGCAAGGTACAGGGTCTAACTCTCTGGACATCTCCAACAATATGATGGATGGTAGGGAGATGATAGACCTATGTACCCCTATGACATGGAGCTGTCTGCCCACCTCCAGCCCCACTCCCAATTCATGAAGGGAGTAAGTGGCTGCTCACTCAACCCACAGCAATTCCTGTCCCCACCCTGCAGGCATGCCTGGATCCCTGCACCCCTTAAGGGCTGTCCTGGATTCTGCTTCCCTGGTTCTCCTGAACTGTGCTCCAGGCAGAAGCTATTTTAGTTACAAATTCCTTGAAATGCTACGCCTTCCCTGCCCACCCGGACTGACCTCCCTAGGCCCAGCTGCCAGGTATTGATTTCCCCTTTAAATATTACTGCAGCCCAGGAGCATGTATGGATTAATTGACGAGGCTAGGCTTGTACCTGCACACTTCATTAACAGCTGCTACTAATTAGTGGAGTAGTCATTAAGAGACCTACTGGGGTTTTGAGGATAATAGTTTTATTTTTTTTTTACATGACTCTTAAGCATACAATAAATTGGGAAGTGAAACACCATGGTCCCCAGTTGGAAGTCATGGGTTGGTTTGCGCTCAGGGTTTGCCCTAAGAACACAACAGAAACCAGAAAGTCACTGTAGGAGGATTAGAGTCAGGAGGGTCCTAGAGTCAACTGGTCTACCACATGTGGCTGTTGTGGCGGGAAAAGGGGCAGGGCCTCACTCTTAGGTTCTCAGAGGAACAGGGAAGCAGAGCTGGGACAAGCTCCGAGAGATGGTCTTGCTTCAGGCTAGACTACTACATGGATTTGAGTAACCTTTATAAAGTGGGGGCTTTACGTAAGCACATGGCCACATCCCTTGTCCCCCCTGAACCTGCTGCCCTTTCTGAAGATTCCATTTCTGGGAGGTGAAACTGAATCTGCCTTCCAAGTCCTCAGTCACAGAAACCCTCCATTCCTTAAAGAGGCTGAATTCCTGGCTAAGGGAACCCTTGGTGCACAGTGTGTGGATAGCAGTTGTTTGTACCACATCTTCATCCTCTAGACCCAAGTTAATTGATCCGGGGGTGGAGAGGCTCTTGAAACAGAGGCTTCACCACACTATGTGCTTCGAATGGTCTGGCTCAATAAAATAGTAGATTGGCGTGAGACAATCTACTCCAACTTGGTCAGGAAGAGGCCAAATCTGTGCCAAGGAGCAGTGCCAAGAAGCTAGTTTTATGTCTGTGGCCCATCATGGTCATTGGTCATAGACAGCCTTCGTACACAAGAATGGGCTCCTAAACTAACTAGATGGGCCTGTGAAGGTAAAGGTCTCTGGAGACAATGCCCAGCTGTGGTTAATATACATACTTGTCAGGCCAAGAATGAGTTATTGGATCAAGATATTGTGATGGTGTGAAGAGAACTGAGTTATTGGATCAAGATATTGTGATGGTGTGAAGAGAACTGAAGTTCTTGTCTTTTGGACCTCACTGTTCTAAGGTGAATGAGCCAAATCAGTAAGACAGAGCTGACTCTCAGTCACTCTAGGCCTGGGGTTGTTACCCCATCACATATGAGCCTGTTGAAATCTCAGGGGTTTGAGCTAGGAACTGCCAGGCTGGGTCCAGCCAATGGCAGCAGCAAGCATGGCGCAGACACACTTGACATCTCATGTCACTTTGACTCCATTTCCGCTGGTGAGAACTCAGCACATGGCCCACCTAGATACAAGGGAGGCAGGGAAAGGTAGTCTTGATCTGAGGTCAGGAAACTTATTTGGTAAAAGGTTCAAAAGGAAATATTTTTGGCTTTGTGAACCATATGCTCTGTTGCAAGTACTCTACTCTGCCCTGTATCCCAAAAGCAGCCATAGACACTGTGCAAACAAGCTGGCATGGCTTTGTCCCAATAAAACTATTCATGGGCCCTGAAATTTGAATTTCATAAAATTTTCATATGTCAAGAATATTATTCTCCCCCCCCCCCAATCATTTGGAAATGTAAAAACCCTTTTTAAATCATGGGCCATTAAAAAATAAAAAGTGGTTGCCTTTACTTGATGGGTCATAGTGTGCAGACTCCAGGGGTTTGATCACATTTTGTCAGGGGTTTTGTTTGGTGGCAAGTGACTAGTCTCCATCACAACATTCCCTTTGATGAGACAAAGGCATTTCAGTAGAAGTACCTTCTGTCCGCATCTCTGTCTGGAGATAAGAGCAGAATTTGCTGGGGGAAAATAGCCATGTCTTCTCCCCAAACTTGCCAGAAGTGAGAAGACGCAGCCATGCCCTGGGAAGTTCCCTGTGTCAGAGTTCTTGTGGACGTTACAGAGTCACTGAGGACCTGGTAGCTGGTATTCCCCAGAGCTGGAGGCAGCTGTGGTGTGGAGACCACTGACCAGACAGAGAGATGACAGCGCCCTGCAGGGCAGCATCCCATCCCCATGGATGACCACCAGTCACCCGTAAGCAGGACACTCCCACCCTGCTGCTGTGGCTCAAGAAAGCTACACAGGAGGTGGCTGCTGTCTGTTGGACAAGGATACTTTTTTTTTTTTTTTTGAGACTAGGTTTCGCTGTTTTTGCCCGTGAAACCACAGGCTCACGTTGCCCGGGGTACTACAGACTCAAGCAATCCCCAGCCTCAGCTTCCCAGGTAGCTGGGATGACAGGCATGCGCCACCGCGCCCGGCTATTTTTTTGGAACTAGGTCTTACTACGGGCCCCAGGCGGGACTCGAACCATGATCCTTAACCCCGGCCGCTTCATAGGCTGAAGCTTACAGGCACAAGGATACTTTTTAAGAATTAGAAAGAAAGCAACAACTGCAAATATTAAATGTGACTAGGAAACTTGTCAGGAGGGAGGAAGATACTATTATTTGGCAAGTTTACTTTCCTCTAGCCCTCCCTCCACTCCCTCAACTACCAGCTTGTGGGGTTGGAGCTTGCAGAGCAAAGCTGATAGCAGTTATTGAGAAAAATAGAATCATTTCATGTTTGTACATCACTGAGCTTATACTGTCAATCAAAAACAGTTACATATATTTTTGACATCAACTGCCAGCTATTCTTTCTGTGCCTCAGAAAAAAAATCCGAACCCAAGATAGAAGAATTCATTCAAGGGTGTTAGATGTGGAATCATACCAGTCTGAATATGAATCCTGGTTCTCTCAGATCCTGTGTAGCCTCCACCAGCCCTTTGGCCCTGTGGGCTTCAGCCCACACTCTGTTAAATGGAAGAGAGTAATGCATACAGTGAAAGTATGTTCTGAGAAGTCCATTTTAAATACAAAGTGTGATTTTCCTTCTCTCCCTGGGCCTCATACTCCCCATTTATAAAAGGAATGGGTTGGATTCATGGTGCATTTCTGGCCTGACAATCAGTAATTGTGTTGACAATGGTTGAACTTATGATTTATGAGGAGAAAGCTAACTCAAGAGGTGCTTCCTTCTAGTGAGAGGTTTGGAAGTTGAAGGAAGAAGTAACTCTTTGACCTGCCCCATCCTTCAGGACATAGCTCAAGCCTACCTCCTCTGGGAAGTCCTCCTGGATTTCTCCAAGCACAGGTTGTTTCATCCTTTCTGAAGGACCAACATGTTTAAACCTGACTTCCTCTTCAGCCTTTGCTCTGTACTTACTGGTCTGCCTGAGGTTGGGGACTGACACAGTGTCAACACAGTATTACAGCCACTGTTGTTATGCTGACACTAATTCTCCACCTTAATCCCACCTCTGAATTCTGTGAGTGGGTTCCATGTATGTGTTCATATGTATACACATGAACATATGTATATGCACACACACATCATAGCTCTGCTGGCAATGCTGGTCCCACGTGCTGGTTTTGACCCAAACCCCAGGCCTTAACGTTGGCTTCAAGGTATCCCTGCTTATACCACCTATTTAGACACATTCACTTATTTGATGTGAGTCCTGACCACAGCTTGAGCCCTGTCTCTTAGCTCCTTCTCCTCATCCCCCAGATGTGAGCTGGAGGTACTCCGTTGTAGGGCCAGCCAAGAGGATCTCCTCTCTTTCATCCCTTTCAGGGGGAGGGGAACAGAGATACCTGGATCTCACAGTCAGGAGCCCTTCTTGATAGCAATATAGAGGCCAGAAACCAGCTAATCCACAGATATTCTCTTGGCCTCACAACCAAACAGCAGCACTGAGGAACTGGAAATGTATACTCTACTGGAAGTGCATCCTCTACTCCCATGACAATACGAGTGCCCATTTTGGGAGAGTCACCTTACCTGGAACATGGGAGGAAGCAAACCAGCTAGTAAAATGTATGTTGCTAAGTTAAACTGGTCCTTCATGGTCTGAGCAACAACTATCTAAGTACCTGGTAGCATGTTGTACTATGTCCCATCATTCAATCCATCCACCAATTCATGCATTTTTCTTCATTCAGCCCCATATGGTCTGCCTACTAGTGTTGGAACTGCAGGGGTGAATATGGCAGAAGTATTTTCTGGTCTTGTGGTGAATAAAACCTAAGAGGACTCTACACAAATAAACAAATAACTGCAAAAGTACTTGCGAGCCAGTAGCTTGGATTACGGAGTTGAAGGAGCTAGACAAAGGTGAGCTGGGTGATGCAGGGCAGAGCAACTGGTATGTTCCAAGCAGAGACCATGGATGTGAAATAAGGAGTAACCTGTGTGCAAGCAGCTGGAGGGAGAACCCTCTATCTAGACAATAAAGTGGGGCTGGGGAGGTCAATGTGGTGTTAGGGGGAAATGGGATAGACTCTAGACAACCTCAATGAGTATGCTAATAATGATTCCTATATTTTAACCTGAGGGCAGAGGGAGTCCCCCAAACTTTTCAGGCCACGTGAATGGCAGACTTTCATTTTAGGACTCCTGTGTGCCGGGTGCTAGGCTAGGTGGATGGGGGTGAAGGGGATCTGTTATAATCACGGAGTGATGCCTCTGGGTGGCTAGGCTGGGTAGTATGGAACACAATGGGTAGAAGAAGATGGGGTCAAGAACTATATGGGCAGTCAATAGTACTTAGAGATGGGGAAGGTGGCCAGGAACCATCAAGATAATTCCTAGATCTCTATTTGAGCAACCAACTGCATGGTGACATCTAGAAGATTGGGACACAGGAGGAAAAGTGAATGTTGGCAGTAATATGATGGGTGAATTGTGAGATGATTGGGAGACATTAAGTGGATCTGGAGTTTAGGAGAGAGAACTGAGGCAGTGATAAGGGAAGGGGGTCATTTTCATGAAGATGGAGACTCTTGGGGGTTCAGATCCTTTGATGAGCATCTAAATGATTTGGGGTGAGGCACTGGACATTTTTCTCAATGGTGTATTGCCTCTATCTATAGATGAGACTAGTCTTCAACCTCTGGTCAGTCAGAGAGAAAAAAGCTCAAATTATATGCCAGCTGTATACCCACTCCTCTGGTCAGCTGGAAGAAAGAGAGACAGAAGAGCAAGTGGTAGAGCATGTAGAACTAGAGGGCAACTGTGGTGCCTTGTCCTGACTGCAGCCTAGGGGCCTTTGCCTATGACAAGCTGATCCAGAGACTGGCTTTTCTCATATTGACTGGGCTAGCTCCTCATCTTTTTAAGGTCTTTTGAGGCTTTCCTGGCCACCTCATTCAACCATGCTGCCCCAGTAGCCCCCACCTATTTGAATCCCCTCACTCCCCAGAACTCTCTAAAGTCCTGTGTTCACCCCTTTGGACATTGCTTCCATTTCTCCTGACCAGATAGGAAGACCCCCCACAGCAGGACCTTGCCCATGTATAGTTGCTTCTCCAGCATCCTCCTTGGTTGGAATTATTCCTGGGTCCCCTTCCCCTTCTCTCCAGCTGCCAACCCGCAGAAGCAAAACCTGCGGGCTCTGGTTTTGAAGTCTTCTCAGAATCTGTATCCTTACCTCATCCACCTCTCTCTGAGCTGACTCTATCAGTGAGTCTTGCTTGGGTGATTATTTTCTTCTTGTGCCTTTGCCTTGTAACCAGGGGTATCTCCCCAGAATGGAAATTTGCTTTGGCTTTTTAAACTAAAGTCCTTCAAAGGGCATCTGAAAATAACTCCAATTATGATATGGTATGACATTTTCTGAAGGTCTATATAATCTGAGCCCTGTCTACCTTTCTGCTTTCTCTACTACTTTGTCTTTCAGTCTTTCTGGATCAGATATATATAAGGAGCATCTCCGGTGGGTCACTCCCTCTCTCACCTTGGCACTTTTACCTCGCCTTGTTGTATGCAGCAGGTAGTGGGAGCTCTATAAATACATACCTAATAAATGACAAATTCAGAACAAAAGGAGGGAGAACACTCCCCAGAACAGATCTGCCACCTGTCTCCCTCCCCTTAAGGAGAACTCTGTCAGAGCCTTTTACATTCTCTTTGTGTTTCTCTCTTAAGCCTCAGATACTTTTCTTCCTCCTAGCATTTGATGCCTGAGCCTCAACCCATCACCTCCAACTGCCTCCAGGGCCCCAGCTACCCCAGGCAGCCTTAATTAATTGTAAAATTGATTAAGCAGCCCCCTTTGTTAGACGGGGCTGGTGTTTATTTGTATTTTCATATTATTATCCTTTTATACTTCTCTGGGCGCCTTCAGCTCTCTACTGACACCTTTTATTGGGGAAATGTTAATTTAAAAATCATCTATAATGCAGGTGTCACAAATCAAAGCTGTTCGGTAATGAGTTGCTCTTATGTCGTATAAAAACAATTAATTAAAACCCTTTCTGAGTGAACCATGCAGGCAGATTTATGATTCCCACTGTCTCCCCCTCGACCTTCCTGTTTAAGGACCCTCATGCACTCAGCTGGCTTCTGCAGGAGGATGACTTCCTCCTACCTCTGCCCAGGTCACAGAGTTCTGACCTGTGGAGTGGGGAAGGCTCCAGGGGGGGTGTCTGGCTCCGCCTCCTTGAGGTATAGGGTGTGAAGAGTGATTTTGCCATGGTCACAAGGTGATTGAGTGGCAGTGCCAGGCTCAGAGTAGCCTCCACCACGGATTCTATCCTTGTCTTCACTCCTGGCATTTTGTTTGCTGTCCTGACAAGGCTTGCTGCCTGGTAGATGCAGGATCACTTGCATTGTTGTTTGGCTATGACTGATCCAGTCAATATCATTGGTTTCCCCCTGACAGACACAGCAGACACAGTAACCACACAAAAGTTCTCCCCTCTTTGCTGATCAAGTCAGCACCTAGGAAGATGCATGGGGGTGCAGCTAAGTGCTGGTCTCACCTCTACTCTTGGTTAGGCATCAGTTTCTTTCTCTGGTGACTTCTCCTTTGTTAGGCATCAGTTTCTCTCTCTGGTGACTTCTCCTTGGTTAGGCATCAGTTTCTCTCTCTGCAAAGTGGGTTTAGAACAGGAGTTGTGAGTTCAAATACCTCCAGCTACCATTCACAAATAAGGGAGAGTAAGTTCTGAAATACATGTTCAGGAAAATGCTACTCTTGAAGAGGCCATCACCTCTGGTTGCTTGTAGCCACTTGGGAAAGCAGTTCCAAAATTGCACTTTTTAAAATTGCAAAGCTGGAAAACTAGTTTAAGATGTTGGCAAGGCTACCAACCTTTGCTTAATTTGCCCACACCCCCCTCTTGACACTTCCTCTGTTCTATTCTGCCCTGTATCTTACAAACTGGACCCTTAAAGGCCCCAGGTGGTTGCTGAGTCATTGGGAGAGTCTGGATGGAGATGAGAAGGTGAGAGTTTGGAAGGTAAGGAGAAACCATCTTTTCTTTCCTCCATCTCTCTACCGTGGTCACCATCTCTGGCAGTGCATGTAGTTTTCTGTGATCCTCCAAACTTCCACATTGGCCAGGTCAGGGTGGTCCCTGGGCACTGATAATAGCACCTCCTGCCTCCTCACTTAGGGTTTTGCTGATATTGCTAATCTCTGGGTTGCCTTGCTGATCTTCATCTCCATTGTGATCAGTCCTTTTATTAAATTCTTTCTGCTTTATATACCTAGAAAGGTTTATATGTTCTTGGTTGGGTCTTGACTCATAGATACAGCTAATAATTATATTATTTAGCACAGCAAGGACTTGTCTGTGGGCTGGGTGGAGTATGGCGAATAATAGTTCATGACTGGTTTGGATAAGCTAAACTTCACGATCATAACTTGGTTCAGCGTTTACCTGGGAAATCAGACAATATCTCTCTCTACGTTTTCTTCTCTTTAAAAAAAAAATGATGATGATTATTTGCCCCTGCTTTTCAAAGCGTCTAGTCTTAAGGGTGGACATACTGTTCAAGGCATCTGGATTCTGGCCCTTCAGCCTGGACTATAAAGTTAGTATCTTGCTTTTCACCTCACCCTGGGGCCTTGTTCTGGGTTGGGGCCCCCTCCTGGCTATGAGGTGGCACTGCTTGCCAGCAGCTTGTGAGTGGAACTTGCGTGGGCTCTGAGCAGTCAGCTCAGATGTTACCTCTCCTGACTTCTCTAAAGCTCAGGCCACAGAGAGGGAGGTGAGTCAGGACTAGAACCCAAAGGGATTCCTTGAGGCAGAGTGCTTCCCATGTCTACCATGTGACACACTTGGTTTCAGGGGCTGCGTACCCCTCACTGGAAGATGTAACCCCAGCTTCATGGAGGTGTCCTGCCAGCCAAGGTGGGGCACTCTGCCATGGGAGGGAGCGCTAACTAGGCTCAGGAACCTAGCTCCTGACCGCGGATTGTTCCACCACAGTGTGGAATGTGCTTC
The DNA here is from genome assembly GCA_004024945.1 of Uropsilus gracilis. Lineage (NCBI taxonomy): Eukaryota > Metazoa > Chordata > Mammalia > Eulipotyphla > Talpidae > Uropsilus > Uropsilus gracilis. Next base: position 72,131 of record PVHY01001156.1, read on the forward strand.
CTTTCCATCTGACATGGTGTGACTTGGGGACTGTCCAACTCAAAGTGAAAGAAGCCAACCATGCGGTGAGCCAGCCCCTCCCCCTGCCGGCATGCCCCCCCCTGTCCTCCCAGCTGAAGGATGACTCCCTCCTGGTGATCCCATCCTCCTCTCTGAGTGGGGCTGTGAAATGTCTAATCCAGGCTTTTATCTGGCATCCACAATTATAATGTCAAGATTGAATAATCTGCCTTTATCTCCTGGGTGACAGCCATGTAGAAACTTCAAAAGAAACAGTTTTGCTGGCATCTAACAGCTTTTGTTAATTACTATATCCCAAAGAAAATGAAATAAAGGAGGAAGAAAAATGATATTTCTCTGTGACAACTTTGTAAAAATATCAATGATGAAGCGGCTCAGTTAAGGGTTTTAACTGTTCATGCTGTCGAGGTGGGGCCTCTCCCCACTGGTGTGGGTCTGGAGAGTGTTTGAGGATGCATGCGCACGTACACACTCACATCTGCCTGCACAACCCCTGGACACACCACTACACCATCACAGATACTCATTCTCATAACCAATACCCCCCATGACCGTCTCTCACACACAACGCACACCCTCATGGACACACATACCATGTACCCCAAACCTTCTCTTACACACTGAGGCCTTCCCATGGTGTACACTTCATCCACAGACTCACATAATCCCACATGTGCACACACGTCCCCACCCGTCCTCCTTCACCCCTTCCACTACACTCACATTTTGTGCTGTAGTATCACATAGCCCAAAACACCTCCATTCACGGCCTCTCACATTCATTCACAGATTTATACTCCTTACAGACTCTCACTATTCCACCCTCTTGTGCCCACACATGCACTGTGCACAAGCATAGGCAAGTCTTCCTCTTTCATTTGGTTGTTCAGAACCCTCCCCACTTCCAATGCTGTGCCTGGCTGCAGGCTGGAGCCTGGATGGATGGGCTTGGAAGTGGGGACACTTAAAGGTGGGCCAGTAACTTTGTTGTCCAGTGGAGGGCTGTCCAGCTGAGGTGGATGGAGCAGGCTATGATCAGAGATAATGGGGCACAGCCTCTCACACACACTCACACTCTCTTGACACACGCATACTCTTGCTCTCATTTGAAAACTCTCACTCAAGCATATTCAGTTACACACATGTACACCATTCTTTTCCTCATCTCTCAACCTATGTACATAAATAGATTTTTAAGTCAAATTTCATTTCTATGCAGTGGGTCTTGATGCCTTAATAACTAGGCAATGGGTTGGTAGAGATGTGACTAAATGCAGACACTGGTCCACAGGACAGCTTTACTCTGTGAAATGTGCTCCTTTGGCTGTGAGGGTGAGGGGGAAATCCCTGAAAGGGCAGAGAGACATGTCCCCATGACAGCCCTGGTCCTGTGGGGTCAGGAGCACTGACTACTGACTCTGACCTCAGACTCCTCAGCTATAAAGTGAGAGAGTGGAACCCATTATTCAAGGGCCCATGTAGTGGTGTTGTTCCAGGATGAGTAAAACCAGCATCTGTGCATCAAGGTGCCCCCAGGGAGCAGAAGGAAGAAAAGGCATACCAGGACCTCTGTATCCTGCCTGATCCTGACCCCAGCCCCTCTGGGTCAGTAAAAGACTCTGGAGGGCACTGAGAGGGCCTTCCGCATTGAGTGAGAAGGACTGGTGTCCTGTCTGGGTACAGAAGGTGTGGTCTGGGCCAAGCTGTTGGGGGCAGGGCTTTTGTCCCAGGCAGAGGGCACACCCAGCACCCAGGAAGAGGTTCAGCTCTGCTTTGGAGGGGTCTCAGCTTTCTCGAATTCAAAGAGGTGACAAGACTGCAATGGCATATTTGGTGACCTTTGTTTGTTTTAAGAACCAGAAACACATTCAAAGTGTTTCTAGCAGAGGCAGGGACATTCCTGTCATATTGGGTTTTCTTATATATTATATTTTCTCTTTTTCCTCTCTGACACAGGTTGTATAGGGAAATGGATGTCAGCTCATTTCAGCTCACTGTCACCTGATTTGGTGACCAGAGTTTTCTGGCCCCAGTCTTGGGCAACCTGGAGAGTAGACCACACAGGGTTCTGCTTGGGTCTCATAAGGTCTGCCTGTAGGGTAGGGCCTCTAGTGGGTGAAGTATGACCTGCCCCTTCGCATGACTGAGCATGCTGAATGATCCTCAGAGAAGGGGAAGGGGCTTGTCTCTCTCTCAGGCTTTGAAAGTCTGGAAGACAACATTTATGTTGGTATCCCACAAGAAGCCATGGAGATAGCTCCTCTGTGTTCAGGAAGGCCATTTCCTACTATAATCATTTGTGGCTCGAGGGGAATGGGAATGAGAGGAAAGACCACCTAAATCTATGAGATTTAAATACAACTCTCTTCCCTTCCACCTGGTGTGCTCTCCGGGGAAGATTCTGTCTTATCTGTCACCAAGGGGAGATTCCTGGTATTTGTGGGTCAGGTAGAGGCAGGCAGGTAGACAATGACTCACCCAGAAGGAGGGTAGGAGCTGGAGTGGAAATTAGACACCTAACTAAGAGGTGTGTCTGTTGGCACAGGGAAGGTGCAGGGTCAGGAATGTGGAAATCCACCATCTTTGTCTTACTGCCTGCAGAGGGCAGGTTCTGCTCCTCTGGGAGAGTTTGGAAATGTGGAACCTAGCGTCGAAAGGAGCCAGAGGAAACAGGTGCTGGTTAAATGACAGAACTAACTAGAATGAAACTGGAACCTTTAGTCAGAAGAGCTATGAGGTGGCCTCTCTTTAGTGGGCAGCACTGAAGCTGCTCTGGGGCCTCCCAGGACCATTGTTGAAGCTCAGAAGGAGCCCCTGTAGTCACAGTCTGCACTGCTGCTGAGTCCTACTGCTTGTCCCTTGCTTGTCCCCAAGCCACTTCGCAGCAACTCCCTGAAAATGCTTTTGGATGAAGCCAGGTGACCAAGAGCACCTCCAGAGGTGATGGATACATGAGGGTTCTGCCCAAGAAAGAATGATATTGAAGTGACTGACTTTGCAACTCGGGGCTTTCAGTTGCACAGCTCTGATTTGGAAAAGAGATGCAGCAGCAGGCCAAGGGCTTGGGATCACATTATCACCGTGAGGGGGACCCTTCTGTTCTCTGGACCGCTAGACATTTCTAGTGCTGACAGCCCTCTCTGCAGGGTACAGATCTAGGGCTTGGAGCCCTCAGTGTGGAGCCCACAGTTCTTCTTGTGCTGTAGCTAGTACTTGCTCCTGCCCTGCCTAAGCACCCTCATCCCAGACCCTGTGCAAGATGTGGGGAGGGAGCTGGGGTTGTTCATTCCCCTCAATTAACCCTGCTGGGTGAGGGGGAGCACTGGCCCCAATCCATCTCAGCCAGGGCTGGTGCCCCTCCCTCCCACTAGTCATTAGTCTCCCTGCTGCAGGTAGAATGACAGGCCAGCTCCAGCTCCTGAAAAGGCCTTTGTTTTATCGCTTTCAGTTCAGATGCTTCAGAGCACTAGCAGGCCATATTTTAATCTCAGGTCTTTGCAAACAAAATCGTTAAAAGCAGATGGCTGTGAAGACTGCCATGAATATTAATAGATATCGAAAAAAAAAAGGCCCCTTAATCTTTCCATAAATCTTTTCCGAGGAGGTGGGGGAAGACTCGGAGGAGATGAGGGCTGCAGCTTAGCTGTAGGTACCCGGCCCTTCCCATTCCAGCTTGATCTCTGGGGCTGAGTAATTAGCATAAGGGTAAGGTGGGCTCCATCCAGCACTGGGCATAGAGCTGGGCCTGAAGCAGCAGGCCTGAGCTCACCATGCTGGCTTGCCAGCCCCTTTTCCCTGCAGGGCTGAGGCCAGGCTTCTTCTCAGCCTCTGCCAACTGCAGATGGGGGTAAGCTGTTCCTTTGGCACCCGGTGTGGTGCTGAGAATCTCTGCTGGGCAGCCTGTGTGTTGATTTCTATGCAGGTCACAAGAAGTGTAATCATCAACCCCATTTCACAGATTAGGAAAAAGATTCAAAAATTGGAAACCTAGTTTGATATCACTGGGTTGCTAGATGGAAGGGACTGGAACCCAAGATCTCTTGGATCATGAAAACCTGTGTTGAAAGTCTTCGGAGAACATCTCTTCCCTCTGGCTCCTGTGCCAGTCTTTCCTGTGCGTATGCTTTTTCTGGATATTTTACTATTCACAATTCATTCATTTGGATTATATGTCTCTCTTTTTAGCTCTCTTTTAAAATGTAAACACTCTTGGGAGAGGTGACCTATTAAGCGGTTGAGAAACATTAAAAGCTGTTCAACCGCTTAATCCAGGACCTGAGTTGGAGTCTTCTTAGCTCAGCCATTTCCTGGCTAGATGACCTTGAGCCAGCATTTAATTCCATGAGTCTCTTTTCTCTGGACCAGAAAGGAAAAAAAAAAAAAAAAAAAAAGAGTAATGAAACAACCGTGTGAGATAGACTGGATCAGAATTTAAGAAGATCAAAGATAGGAAAACACTTTGAAAGCCACACACCGTGGCACACCTGCAGAGGAATGTTGTTTTCAGTGTCCAAACACCTCATTCATTTCTAGGACACTTTCATGACAGGAAACTGTAAGCAACCATGGGGAGCAGGGGTGGTGGGTCTGAGGCAGGGACACAGCCCTGACGTGTGGGGGGTGGGAGTGGTGGGAGAAAGAGGGGAGATGGCGGGCCCCACAGACCCAGTGACATGTGTTCCCAGCATTTCTTTTTCTGGCCCTTGGCTTTATGCTTCAAATCTATTCAATCATCTTTCTTCTTTCTGCACATCCATCACCCCTCCCTCCTCGCTTCCTTCCTTCTCTTTTCTGCCAAAACTATTTTCTGATCACCTGTTAACGTTCCAGTGGTGAACACTAGAGGCACGGTTCCTGCACTAAACAAATACAAGTAAATTAAAGACTTACAAACTGGATGAACACTGTTGAAACAGAAGTAGGGCTGCACTGAGGAATAACCAAGGCGACCCATCTAAATAGCACCAGGCCTCTTTGTTCTCCCCAACGGATTTCATGATCATGCTGGAAAGTCCTTAGGGGAAGCAGGTGAGAACCAGATAGCTAGCTCAGCAGAGGGGCTCTAAGTAGGGTTAGCTTTTTGGGGTATGCTTCCCACCCTACCAGCAAGGACCCAGACCCCGCCCCTTACCAGGCCCCACCCTTCTCCTGCCCCACCCTGACATGGCCCAGCCCCTAGCCTGGTCCAGCCCACAGGAGCCCTCCTTAGGGATAATCTGGCTGGGCCTAAAGTCCAACGTTGGTTTTAAGCAAATTTCTGGTGCAGAGGAAAGGAAAGTTGGGGGAGGGGATGGGGAGGTGAGGGGTGTGTGTTTGTGTTTGGGGAGGGTTTCGGTGGGGACACACTGTGTTTCCTAGCCCTGAGTTTTTCTGTAAAGAGTTCTGAGAGGTGGAGGAGGAGCCCAGGGACTACTTTTGATAGAAACCTCAGATATGGAAGAAGAAATCCATCACTCCAACCCTGTTAAACTGTTGCTATTCCAAATGCAACGAATTCTTGGAGCCTGAGTACAAAGAGGCAGAAGCTTGTCATGTTTCAACAAACATACTTTATTATACTGTATAATTTAAGGTATCATTTTATTCAAGTGACATTCAAACGTGTGAAAAACGGTTGCATATGCCATAGTCATTAATGAAATCATTACGTACAAATGGTTACGCTTTACCAAGTCATTCATTAAAAGCAAATTAATGAGGGGGACAGCATTAAAATTTTTCGCAATCATTACCAGGTCCAGCCTAACCCACTTTTATAAATATTCATCAACAAAAACGTGCCTCAAGAACTCACCCAGTAAATTAAATTCTCGTCTTGAAGTGTTTTGCTTCTATTAATGGCATCGGCCGTGGTACTTTCTTTGATTTGTTTTCCGGAACTTTGGGATATATTGTACGGAAATAATGACAAACTCTGAGTAATCGCTGATAATTAGGCCAAATCTATTATTCCCATGGTATTTACATTTTGATTACTATTTTCCCCCCAAAGGCAATGTCTCGAATCTATTCGAATACAAGACAAAATAGTATCCGAGATTTTCAGGACTGGCATTAACTAGTCAGTTCTTACCTGATGTTTGATTCTCCCCTAAGTGACGTCTCTGCCAGGTGATTCTTTGACTTCTGATTAAATATCTCCAACGACAGAGAACTCATTATCATCTCAGTGACCCATTTCATTCTTGGATACCTTTGCTATCTTTATCTTTAAACTTTATCAATCACTTTCTAACTTCCATGTGTGTCCTAAGCCCTGGGCATTGAGGTGGGAATGAAAAAGACCTCACTAAGTTGTCCTGTGGGTATTATCATTGGTAGGACTATCTACCCTTCCTTTTCTCAAGTCTTCCACCTTTAGACTAAAGATGGATTTGGACCTCTCTCCCAAGAACGTGAACTCCAGGTTTTTCATTTTCTATCTCCTCCCTGCAGAGAAGGTTGTACCTGGTCTTAGTTCTGCATGATCCAGTCTGTACTGGTAGTTTGCTAGTATTATCTACCCTATCATCCAGTGTTTTCCTCTGCATTTTATTCCAGGTAATATTGAAGCACTGATGGTGTCACTAATTCTAAAGCTTTACACAGACTTTTCTCTCTGTTTGAAATGCTATATTCCATTTATCTAATTGGTGAACTCCTATTCATCCTGCAGAACCCCTGCCCAGTGGCCACCATCTTTCTGAAGCCATTCTTCGTTGATTGTCTGGCAGAACTGGTTATTCTTTCTTCCTACATTACTTGTATTCCTTGTAAATATTTAGCAACCCCCAAAGGAGGGGAAGAGAGGAGGCAGAAAAGCCTCAGGTACATGATCCCAGATTATACTTATTTATTTTCTTTTTGTCTTGAAACAATATATTTATTATCTTATGGTCCTATGGATTAGAAATCTATTTTTTTGGTTCATGGTTTCCTTCCTTCACCTTCAAAATTAGCAATGTTGGGCTGGCTCCTTCCAGAGTAGACATATGATTTATTCCCTAAAGAGGTTAGGTTTGCAGCTTCAAAACAACATTTAGAGACAAATGAATCTGCAGCTTATGGGTTCTGCCCCATCACCAGCCCACATTACTTATAATACACTATGAAGTCACATTATTTTTGTAAGCAATGTAATTATCTGGGAAAGTGCAAAACATTTTTATTACATTTTCTTTTGAGGATTAAAAATATTTATTTATGTGATGTAAACATTTAAACTTATCCATAGTATTGGTGACCTTGTTTTGTTTTGAAAAAGTCATCTTAGAAGAACCCAAAAACAAGGGGTAGGGATAGGGAGGAGAAGAGGGTTCTTTTATCCTCAGGCAGCCTGTAGGCACATGCTCCATATACAACGTATTCACTTACCTACCCTACTTTTCCTGTATATACTCTAGAGTAGTTGACAGCACAGACTATAGAACTAAACTACCTACATCTAGTCTGGCTGGGTGACTGGGTGGCTCTGGGTAGTTATGTAATCTTGTGTCTCACCTTTCCCACCTGTAACAGAGGTCTAATCCTAGCACCTGCTCATCTGCAAACTGACAACACACCCTAAGTCAAGATTCTGGCATGAGGCTGTGCTGAGAGCTGTCTCTGTCTTGACTGCAAGGTGGAGTTTGTCTACTTTTGGCCTGAGTGCAGCCCATGGCCCAGGGTGAGGGTTCAGCAAACATCTGCTGTAGTTGGCCAGCCCAAACACGTGGCCTGGGCCCCCTTGTGCAGAAACCCTGCCCACGTAGTCCTTGTGAATCACTCCCACAACCTTTCCTGGACGCCAGGAGCATCTGTGGGGATGTCTGTAAACAAGTGGAGGCCTATTACCAGATGGCATTTTCCTCCCTTCTTAAACACAAACCATCAGATAAGGCTGCTCCCATTTTCCTCCTGCCCTCAGAAAGGCACAGAATCGGGGTGATCAAATGAGATTTTCCCACTGTCAGTGTGCTATCTATGGTTGCATTTAGTTTTATTTTTCATGGAGCTACAGCCTCTTAAGGAACACATCTCTCTCCCTCTTGTCTAGTAAGGAGCTAAGAGACTGCTCTTCTGCAGGTAAAGTGGCTGATGGAGCACCTGATACGGAGAGTGCTGCTGTGTTGTTACTGCCTCCAAGTGGAGGTTCCTCTTGGGGGAGGGGGAGGCTGTCACACATCTTCTAATTCAGGTTTTTGTGCTTTAATGGAGAGGCCTTCCAAGGGTAATTAGCCTTAATCATTCTCCACAGGAGGGGTCAGTGGAAAAGGCAGGATTACATGTAGATATTTGGGAGGAAGTATGGCCCAGAGTGATTAGGTGACTTGCCCAGTGTCACACAGCTGAGGAAGGTGGGAACAATATTTGAAATCTGGTTGAGAGCAGTAGAGTTTGCACTGCTTTTGAGGAAAGGAACATGGAAGGGGCAATCTGTCCAGTGAGTCAAGGTGTCTTGGATTTTTGCCCACACAAGGCCTAGGGAATAGGTGTCTGGGCATAGGTGGGAGGGTGAGGGGTGGGTGTGGAGGGTAAGCTTGGAAGGCAGACAAGTAACTTTTACAGTCTGATTGGCTCTTTCCAAGTATACCCCTTGGCTTACTTTGAGGCCCAGCAAGAGATACGTCCCAACTCTGTCCCAGGTGAATAGGAGAGAGAGAGAAAGAGAGAGAGAGAGGTACTTAACCACACAAAGCTTAAGAAAGAGAAGGAGAGAGGGGGGGTACTCAACCACACAAAGCTTAAGAAAGAGAAGGATAGAGACCAGGAGGCACAAAGAGCAAAGTAAAGAGCAACCCTAGGAAAAAGTATAGTCACCAGAAACACAGAGTAGAGTTTTCCTAAACAGCCTGAGATACACTAGCTAGAGACATGGAAACTGAGCAGACAAAACTTGAGAGACAGGCAACAGGTAGGTCCAGAGACCCAAGGAGACAGAGACACAGATGGAACGTTAGCCCATGGATATGGAGGAGAGTAGTCAGCAGGTAGGAAGAGGCAGTCATCTCCCCACACCCTTCACCCTCAGGCACAGGGCCAGAGAAAGTGGTCTGTTGGATGGTGAACTGGTAGGTGCTCAGAGAGCAAACCCTGATGGTGAGTGACCACACAGCTCCAGAATTGTGGCCGTGAGTCTTGTCTTCTGAGAGGCTGTTGGGTGAGGACCCTCTCTCTACAGGTGCTATGTGCTCAGCGCCCAGCACATGGGTGGGCAGTACAGACCTGTGCCTACATGTCCATGGCCATTTAACTGGATCTCAAAGGTGTGAAGAGAGGTATGCTGCTCACTGGCAGGGAGGCCTTAGTCACCATTCTCATCTGCTCCTTTGAACTTTGCTTGCAGGGAACAGACAGCCTGCCTGGTTGTGTCAGCACTTGTCTGCTCAGCCTGCTGTTGCTCTGGCCTCTTCCTCAGTCTTCCCCACAGAAACTTCTGAGGAGGAGGGTAGAGTGAGGTGGATCCTGAAGAGCTACCATACAGACATTGCAAATATATCAGGAGGGGCACATCCCCACAGAAATAATCTGAGCTCAGGAAAAAGGCTCTAGGTAAATGTTCACATGAATGTATAGCCCATTTAAATATGAACCTCTGGCTTGGATCTCACTTTGCTCACCTGTAAATGGGATAGTTTCACCAGGTGAGCTTGTCTCCTTAGTGACATATTCAAACTCAGTGTCAACTTAGAGAAGTCAACTGTTATGACTCCAGAAATTCCTCTTGGACTAGGAGTTCCCACAGAGCAGGACTTGTGTGACTTTCTTCTCCATCTTCTCCACTGCAGGGCACTGAATACATATTGATGAGTGAATGAGTTGTAATGTTTCTATTCATATTCATAGCAATGATTTCTTGAACTTGCTACAGCACAGGCATTTGACTGAGGATATGCACCATCATATCCTGACCTGGCAACAGCTCGAGTGGGTCAGGATGCTTTGATCTATTTTATAGGTAGGATACAGAGACCCACTGGGGCAAAGTAATTTCCCCTGATGATGTAACTGGGAAGAAACAGCACTGGTATTTGGAGCCGGGTTGCCTGAGTCTCAGTTTGGAGAGCTTGCCATTTCATTATGCAACTTTTCATAAAACATTTTTTTTTTTTACCCACTGGCATAAAAATATTTATACCTTCTACCTCATTTGCTTTGCAAAATTGTCAAATCCAGGCCACCACCCTCCCTTGCCTGGCTCTTGCATAGCCTCCTCTTTGGTCTCCTTGCCTCTATGTCTGTTCCCTCCAATAGACTTCCAGACAGCAGCCAGGGTGACCTTTTCAAAATGCAAGTCTCATTTGATTGCCCCAAAGAAGAGAACTGGGGCTTCTGTTGCTCAGGGGATAAAGATACAACTCTTGAACGCAACCCATGGGGCCCTGCAAAGCGCAGTGTCTCTTAACCTACAGCTACAGCCCATTAGCGGGCTGGGAAATCACTATACTGGCTGGGAACTGCATTTTCTTAAATTGAAGCAATAGAACAGGATAGCAGAGAAGTCAACAGACTCTCAGGGTGGATCACATTTAATAGGGCAAGGGTAACATTGTCTCATCAATTTTGAAAAATTGAAGTGTATGAGTCCTATGTTCTGGGTCACTGGCAAAATGTATTTCTTAGGTCACTGTCAAAAACTTTGGAAGCCACCGGTAGAAGCTTGCGGTCTTGTGCCACCTTGTCCACATCTCCTCACTCTCGGCCTCAGATTTGAGTCAAAGACAGGGGGCTTTTTCCTGCAATGTTCTTCCTGCCTCTTCATGTGGTTAACACCACTTCATCCTTCTTGTCTTACCCTGAGCACTATTTCATCTGCCTGTGTGGCACTGTGGAGCTCACCCTCCCCCTTTCAAGATCACTATTGTTATCTGATGTTTTGTCACAGGCTTATTCAATGATTATCATTCATTACTGCTAGTTTATATACCAACCTAGAGTGTCCCACGGGATGGGGACAGCTTTGTTTTTGCTTGCCATAATTCCCTGTGCCTAGCACTGTGCCTGGAATATTGAAGGCATCACAATACAGTCTGCAAGGTACTTGTAGAATGGATAAATTTTGACAGAGTATTGCTGTGATCTTTATAGGTGAGGAAATTGAGGCCCCCATGGACTCTAGAGGAACTTGCTTGAGGTCCCAAATGTTTGACTCCCAGAAACCCTCCTGCTCTGCATTCCCACGATTACCACTAGGGGCACTGTGCTGTCTGTGGGGGTCTGACCCTGGGAGTCAATCTTCACTCTCCGTCCTTTCCTCCTCTCCTCACCCACTGCACCAGCTCCCTCCCTGGGGCTTCTTGGCTCTCCACTCAGTGTTTCTTCATCTCATAGTGTTTCTTCTCCCTTTCCAGCTGGCTGAGCACGATGCCTGGGGTGGCTGGAGGAGGCACAGCTCAGAAAGTGACAGCGACAATATTAGGAGTGAAAAAGATCAATTAAGCTCATCGAGCTGATTTGTGAAGCTGATTAAATTAGGAGCCTCCCCTGGGGCAGATTCTCTCTCAGGTTGACAGACCAGCTGCTGACTGCCTGTGGGGGCACTTGCCAGCCCTGAGGGTGGGGTGGGGGCCACTTTGCCCAGCTCTGTGTTTGGAGAAGGGATGAGGGAATGTGACACTTAGAAGACATAGACATAGCCAGGGCCAAGTTCAGTTCTTGGCCTTTTTCTCCTGTGCTTTCTCTTGGTGTCTGCCATTCCCTGGGCACAGGGCGTTGAATTGGCTTTAGAATATAACTCAAGGTCTCAGAGAGGCTAGGTGGTCTACACAGGACAGAGATGGGGTGGGAACTGGGACTGCATCTTGGGTGGGTCCTTCTGCAGCCTGTCCTCTCTTCACTCAGCTCCCACTCTTGGCCTTAGCCTCCTGACTTGTCTCTCTGTTTTTCTGGGCTCAAGTCTCTCCCTCCCCCTCTTCTCTACCTCCTTGGCTAGATAGAATCAGACTATCTCTCCAGGAAGCTGACCCCTCTACCTTGGCCTCTGGGCATTCTTTCAAGACCTGTCCCCAGGACAGTTTTGGCCAGAATATCCTTGTATTCCAGAGTCTACCCCACTCTCCTGGGCCCTGGGTGGGGGACAGGGGAGCAGCACTTGGACAAAGGCTATTGTGTGTAAAGGGAAAATGAAGCCTGGGAGGTTACTGAAATGAGGTCAGTTTCTTCAGAATGCAAGGCTAGGAACGACTTTGAATGCCAGGCTGCCAGATTGGGTTTTCCTCAAACCCCAGTTGGTGAAGGGGAACCCCCGAAGACCAGGTAGCTACAGATTGCTGCAGTTCTGAATGGAAACGGAGGGCCACTCAGGAACCAAAAACTCAGAAAGGAGCTGAGATGCCGCAGAGAGGGGTGTGGAAGTAGAAGAGGACATCTCAGCAGACAGGGCTTCAGTGCTGGATCAGAAAATGTCAGAGAAACCTGGCAGGACAGAGTATGACAGAAAACCTGGAAGACCCCTTAGTTGTTGGTCAAACATGGGGCCAATGAGAAGGGAGAGGGATTGACCCTTAGACAGGACCTGAGGTCTTAGACCTAGTCTTGCTTTCTTCTTCATGGTAGATCTGGGCCAAACTATAATTGATTTAAGGACATGCACACAGGCCAAAACAGGCTCAGCATCCTGCAATCAGCAGTGGGAGAACTAGGACTCATAGGGCCGTGTGAGGGATTTCAAGTTCTGGTATCCCCTGGGGTGCTGACTGCCAAAACCTGTACTCTTCGTACTCTTCATTGTTACCATTTTAAAATTTTAAAGAAATCACATTAGCAGAAACAAGTTAAAAAGATAAAGACAGACACCAAATGGTTACAACTCGGAGTGGGGGGGCGGGACAGAGGGGGAATGGTCAGGGAGGGTGGGGGGGGTGAATCCTGGTAAAATAAATAAATTAATTAATTTTAAAAAATATGTATAACAAAGTAAAAAAAATAATAAAAATAAAATATTAAAAAAAAATAAATAAAAAAAAATAAATAAAAAAAAATAAAATTTTAATGAATTGATTTTTAAACAAAGCACCATTGTTTTACATCCCTGTTAGTATTTTGACAATATAGGATTTTTCCCATCAGGTGTGATCACCATGGATCTCCCACACCAAAGCACCCATAGTCCCCCACAGACTGCTGTGTTCACTCCCTCCCCTCTGCCCATCTCGCTCACCTCTTCACCTCCCTCTACATTCCGAGTGATGGTAGGTTTTAAAAACACAGAAGCACTAATTCACAAGGAAACCTCTACTGCTTTGGAATTCTAAGGACAGAGTCTAAGAGGTCCACAAACCTTAGAAGGCAGGATAGCATGTGATTAAGAGCCCAGCTTTAAAATCAGAGAGGGTTTACTCTCCAGGCTCTGCAGTTTGCTCTGCTGAGGCCTTTGCCAAGTTGGTCAACACCTTTAATAGCACCTCCCTCACAAGGTGGTCATCAGATTGGGAAAAATAGACATTTCCTAGGCAGATGGAGCAGTGGCCTCCACTTTCTGAGTGTCAGTCATTGCTACATCGGATGGAAACAGGGTGTTGGGTGAGACCAGACTGTGTGTGTGTGGGGGGACTGCAAGTGGGTGCAGAAACTCTCCTGTTTCCCAGCCCTGGTCCTGTCCGTGGTGCCACCTGAGTTGGTATGACCCAGACTGACCGATTGCAAGAACGTGTCTCACACAGAGAAAAAATGATTATCCAGTTCCAGATTTATGTCCTGAAGTCTCTTCATTGGGCAGTCTTGGCTCCCGAAGCCCAGACAGGATGTTGCAATGCTCTGTGACTTCAGGCTATGGTCCTACCCTAGACCCAGACTGCACAGTTCTGGTCCCAGGTCTCCTCTGGTCCCCAAAATTAGCTTAATTTTTTTTTCCAGGCAGACACCATCTTCATGGCAGAAATATTTTTTTCTGTAATCTTATTTGCAATTGCTAATGAGAACCAGAGCTGTGCTAAATCCCGTTCTCATCTCTAATTTGTTTCCAGAGACCGGGGCTGAGGCTTCTGCCATCTCTGTGAAATATTAGCAATTATTTCTCAATTACTTCCCAACTGGAAAGCGACTCTTGGAGATGAGCTCTGGAAGCCAGAGAAAGTCACAGGATGATTTTTTTGATCCAGTGTGAACCTCTCTCAAAGGCACACATGCCCTGTGGGCTCTACTCCAAATTTGAGGGCTACAGTGAGTGGCATATGACTCTGTCTTCTTGTTCTTCCTCACCCGGTCTCCAGTCTAACTTGGACTCTACACACATGGGCTATGGCCAGGAAGGCAGACAAGCCTTCACTAAAAACTCAGTAAATTGTGCAACCCCATTCCTATAGATCTTTGTGCCATTCGTAGTTCCATTTCCCATACTACTAACCCAAATGTATTTACAAATCTGTTTGGCTTTACCCTCAGAACACGCAGAATCTGATGCTTCTTATCACATTCACTTTTCTCATCATCCTCTGAGCTGATGTTATTATCCACCTGGATAAATAGAATAGTGTCCTGATTTGGTTCTGCCCTCACTCTCTCCTATACCATCCAAACAGGAGCCAGAGTGAATGTTTCTAATTCCACTGTGATACAATTTTTTTTTAGCTATACTGCTTTTCATTTTTAAAAGGAGTTTTTCCCCCCACTCCTAGGGGTTAAAATGTACATCTTTAATTTTCCATGGCCGATTTAGAACTGATATTTTACTGCTTTACATAGAAAACTCTTGCAAACTATTGTCACCTTCCCTCCATCTGTGTACTGTAATTTTCATACTTTATTTATATACCTTAAATCCTAAAAAAATTTTATTTTTATCTTAAAAGGAACATATCTATTGATAGAATTAAGAGAAAAAGTAATCTTAAACATTTGCCATTTTTAACCATTTCTTATGTTTTTTTATGTTTTCTTATGTTTTTTAATCTTCTGATGATTTACGTGCTTTTCTGACATCATTATCTTCATCCTAATTAACTTCTTTTAACATTTTTTATAGTTCAGACCTTCTGGATATACATTCTCTATATTTTTAGAAATGAAAATACCTTTTCCCTTCTTTATTGAAAAATAATTTCACTGGATATAGAAATGTGGGTTGACAGTTTTTATCCCATCAGTTCTTTAATTGTATTATTTTGTTTCTTCTAGTTTCTACAATTTCTGATGAGAAGTAGATTGTGATTATTGAATCTTTGTTCTCTATGTAATATGTCCTTTTTCTTTGACTGCCTCCAATGATTTTTCTTTATCTTTGATTGTTAGTAGTTTAAATAAGGGTATATATGTATACTTATCTTTCACTGAATTTGCAAAGTAAAGAGTGTTTTTTTTTGTTATTATTTCCTCAAATATATTCTCTATTCTTTCTCTCCTTTTTCTTCTTCTCTAGGACTTCAATTATGGCTATGTTAGAACTTTAATATTCTCCTTCAGACCCTTGAATCTCCATTCAGTTTTTCAATTTTTCTGTCTCTCCTTTCTCCCTCTTTTTCTTAACCTCTCCTCTATAGATGAAATGGTTTCTATTGATCCAATTAAGCTTGCTGCTTTCTGTTTTCATTCTGTCTCAAGTCCATACAGTGAAGTTTTAAAGTATAGAGAATATTGTATTTTTGAGTTTCAGAATTTCTACTTGGTTCTTTTTCTATTTTTGTCTAGAGATTTCTTAAGTCTTTATTCATTAAAACTATATCTTCTTTCATTTTGTTGAACATAGTTACAACAGCTGCTCTATAGTACTTCTTTGATAATTCCAACTTCTATGTCATCTTAGCGTTGGACTATATTAATGATCTCCATTGCATGTTTTCTTCAATTTTTGTATGTTGATTTTTTGTATTATAGTCTAGACACTAAGAATGTTATGCTGTAGAGAATTGTTTATATTCTTCCGATGAGTGCAGTTTAATTTTTCTTGGTTGAATTCAAACTACAAATGTCTGGACAGCATTTTCAAATCATAGCTCAGTTCTTTCAGTTTTAACTGCAAATGTCTTGAGTCTTCTCTGTGTGATTCAAGAGCTAACTAGAGACTTGGGGGAGAACTGAATTTGGACTTTTGAAAGTACCTTCCTTTCCAGAATTTCCATCTCATTTTCTAGTGGCTATGATTGTCCTCATTTCTGGCCTCTGGTTCTTCAAGCCAGAAAACCAGTATTTATTATTGAAACTTAGTGTCTTACACCCTGCTACAATTGCATTCTACCCTCTGGATAAAATCACAGAAGTGGGAAACCTAGCACATGGTGACTTTCCCTTCCAAGATTTAATGTTCTTCCCAAATCTGCCTGTTTTTGGTAATTTTTCAGAGCCTACTAACAATTGTCTGTATCAGATTCAGAGTTTACAGGTGTTATCTGTGGGAAGCTATATCTGTTAAGATCTTAGTCCATGTTACTTTTTGAGAAATGGAGGTACTGAAAAAAGAACTGACTATTCTAAAGTTAAAAGACTAGAAATTGTAACTGGAAACTGAGAGAAAAGGGGAGAGACATTAGGAATTGCACATGGTCTCAGCTTCTTGTTCAGTTCCTCTTTGTTGTACTAGCTTGTTGTAGAGGTATTAGAGGAAAACATTTTCCTCTCTTTTTTCAGTGTTTTAGCCCAGGGTTCTAACTAGGCTCTCCTCACCAAAATAGAGGAACAAATTCATAATTTTTGTGGTAATAGGACAAAGCATTGAGTCTGTGTGGTACTGTGGCAGGACCATGGGGCCCCCAGATGAGAGACCAGGTTCTCTTCTCCCATCAGCCAGAGTGTTTTGCTTATTGCCATTATATTTGTTTTCTTTTCCTTAAACGTTGTTTTCTTTGAATTTAGATTCCCACTTACCTCTCCAGGAGCAGCTGAACTGCATAAGACATCAGGACCCATTTAGAATAGTGGGCAGCCCTTATATTGATGAACCTGAGACTCTTAGAAGAAGAGAATGAAACTGTATTTCTATGAACATTCCTTTTTGCATTGTCTGACTCTGGTAAAATATCTTCTCTGTTGGAATTGCTCATGAGACTCCGAAGTATTCTTGATTAATTGCTACTTAAAATATCTGTGTTGCTTCCAGTGATAGATGATTGGTTTATTAAGTGGTTTATCTTTACAGTAGAATATTATATAGGCATCAAAATGATGTAGGAGAATTAAGAATATGTTCAAGTTGTGCTATGTGAAAAGAAAAAAGCTTCAAACAGCACATGCTCCCATTTTTGTGAAAAATATATAGCTCCATAAATGGATAATGTATACTATACATAAGAAAAAGTCTAGAGAATTTGTGTAAAAGATAGTGCTGTTTTGGTAATGATGGAATAAAGGGTAATTAAAAATTTTCTAACATTCTACAAATTATTCCAAATGATAGGCATTACTTTTGGAATCAAATGTGAAGAAAAACATTCTTAAAGGGAACAAACAAACAAAACCAAATATAATGGAGGCGAAGAGTCTCTTGGGGATTCAGGAGGAGCTGCTTTCTCCAGGCCCCAGGCAGTTCTAGCTGGAGAGTTCAGAGGTGGTATGGTGGGCAGAGGGTGCTTTGGAAGGCCACCAGCACTGAGGAGAGAGGCATACAACTTGCCTTGAGAAGGTACCACATCCTGCATTCTGACATGTGAGACCGTTAGGCAGTGTCCTTATCAGCAGACCAAGATCCTGACTCTTTGGAGTATCTGCAAGGCATTTAGTAGCTCCTTTCTTTCTCTTCTCTTATTCTTCAAGCTCTGTACCTCAGTTCCAAAAGCCAGCTTCAGTTCAGAGGGTTCCCTAACATGCTGGTGATATGGCGACCCAGAGAACTTGCCCTTTACAGCTTTCATTTTTCAAGGAAGGCTGCTTGCTCTGTCTCTTCCCACTTTCAGTCCAGAGAGTGCCCACGGCCCAGTGCAATCTAGGTGATTGGGAGATGAGGGAGTTTACAATGGCCTTAAGAAATGTGACTCAAGTTCAGCTGTCTGCCCCTACTGGAACTGACAGGATAGTCCCAGCTACTACCTAATTCAACACCTCCCTGCTACAGATGAGTAGCCAACACCCCAGAAAGGGCCATGCCTGGTCCAGGACCACACAGCAAGTTAGGGGATTATGACTTCTCAACTCTGTTTTTCTAAACATCCAAATTGAACTGTTGTGAATCATGGGTCTGGTCCTTGAGGTAAACACAATTTTTTTCTTCACCGAAGAGCCTGAATTTCAGTTCTAAGAACAATCCATAGAGATTCTGGTTTTCACAGATGAGATGCTGGCAGACCTGACTGCACAGGTAGCAGATTTTAAAAGTAAAACTTCACCTCAAATTTATATGTGTGCATACTATGTATTGCATTATATTACTTTATTTACTTTTTAGCCAAGGCAAATTGTCAAACCCTGTGTAATAGAAGTGGTGAAAGGCTTTTGAAGAGCTGGTATTTCAGACCATTCAAATTCATGGAGCTATTAGCAGCCTAATGCTTGTGCCCACAGAAGGGAAGCCTGCCTAGCTTTATAGTTATCACAGGAAAAGCAAAGCATTAATAAACACATAAAACTTCTTAGACCTAAGAGGAACTTTGTTGAGAGGCAGTAATGGCGGTGTATCTGTGGTGGAATTGGACTGTTGCTTGATTTTTTCTTCTGACTCACCTGTATGTTCTGCAATGGACAAGGATTAATTTTGTGATAAAATCGGTTTGGATTTTTAAGTTTCACAATTCAGCTATTGCAATCCCAACTAATCAGAAAAAGAGGCCTTTCCCTGTCACTGTCTCTGAGGTTTCTTTTTCTTGAGGGAAAGAAATGGGTCCATAAGTCAACCGTCCTCCCCATTCCCACTACTCCCTGACTGTTGGCAGTTCTATGAAAGAGACTAGATAGGGTGACATCTTCCCAGGTAGCCTTCTCAGACTGCTTTGTCATTGCCCCCACTTGCCATGGTTTGTGGGGCTAAGGGTCCTGCACCTTTTCTCAAGGAGGCAGCTTTCTGGTCAGTGGATTACCACAGCAATCACAATGACACTTCTCTCATTTGCCAGCTGGTCTCTGTCCGACACTTCATTGAGTCACTTGAACAATTCTGGGAGGAAGTTGGTACAGATAGCATTTAAGTGGAAGACACTGAGGTTCAGAAAGGTTTACTATTTTGCTGGAGGTTATATAGCCAGAAGAGGCTGAACCAGGATTCCAACACCACTCTTAACTTGGATAATTTCCTTTCTTTGTGGCAGTATATACAGGCAGTCATCATGAGTTAATCTTTTCTGACTAGAGGGCCTTATATGTACATGTATGTGTGTGTGTGTGTATGTGTGTGTGAGAGAACACCTTTATATGTATGTGCACTGGACAAGTATGATGAGAATAGGAAGGAAGTTGATAGTTGGTGTTCAGGTGCCAACACTGTGCTAGAAACTCATATTCTTCCTTTAGTGTGGTAGGGTGTAAGGATGTTCCCATTCATCCCTGAGGCTTGGTTAGTGAAACAATTCACCCAAGGTCTTGAGGCCGAGGGGCATGCTGGGATACCAGCCTGAGTTGGTCTGACACTGACTCTGGTGTGTAATCACACTTTTCTGGCTGCTGACATGCTACAGGTTTGGAACAGGGGTGGTAAACTCAGGTTAACTGGAGCCAAGTACAGTCCACTGCTTCTTTTGTGGGGCTTCAGTGCTATGATTGATTTTTCTATTCCTAAATGGTTGCAAAAACAAACAAAAAAAAATCAAAGAAAAACAAGTGATAGAGACAGGGACATCTGATGTACTTAACGTATTTACCTGCTGGCCTTTTGTTGAGAAAGTTTGCTGACCCCTGGATCCTGAATTTCAAGGAGGGTTCTTTAAGCTTAGCTAAGTATTAGTCCTTATACTTAGCTTCCCCATTATCATATAGGAACAGGGACTGTGGGCTGAGACACTGACCATGGCATTAACAGGAATTTAAAAATGATCTCCAAGGTGTCTATTGGCTCCTGCTGCAAAAGAGGGCCTTAACTCACCACTTTTATTTTTGGGGAGATTCTGTGCCCAAAGAAGAGCTTAGTGATTTTTTGCTTGTGTGTTTGGGGAACAGAGGTATTTTCTCTGGATGGGGTCAAGGGCATCTCTCTCTCTGGGTAGCAACGATCTTCAACATATTGCATGGCTCTTCTGCAGCCTTGAAGGCACTGATACCACCCCACATCTCCAGCCCTTTGTACCAGTAGAAGTCCCTGCTGACCTCCTCAAAGCATCCAGTCTGGTGGAAGAGGATGACCCAAGACAAACGTGCAAGTTAAAGGGTAGTTCTTTCTAGAGAAGGCCAGGCTAGGAAACATATTTTGTAGAAGGTGAGATCTGTACTGCTTCCTGAGAAATGAGGCATCAAACAGATAGTGCAATGGCATCATAAAGAAGGTGGTCGCAGTAAAGTAAAGAGCCAAGGGGGCCAGCAGCTGGCAGCCTGGTGTTGGAGCCGAGGGACAGGAAGAGCATGGACCAGGGGCTCTAGGTGTCAGCAGAGGCTTGGCTTTGGGGTCCTGGGTATGGAGGCAGTCTGACCTGCCTCTCAGCCTGTGTGGTCATTGTCTGTGCCTGCCACCTCTTTGGCAGCAGAAGGTGACATCTGGTGACTAATGGCTGCTGCTGAATCCTGCTTTCCTCCTGCAGTACCCAGATGCAGCTGCCTAGTTCCCCTCCCTTCTGCTCACTGTGCTTGGGGCACAGGCCCGGGAGAATCATAGCTGTGGTTTCAGGGAGGTCAAGGACCTTATCACTCCAGTGCTCATGGACTTCCTGGAACTGCCTTGCTGCTGATTCAGGTGCATCAGTGCATGCAAACACTGGTCCACAGTGGAGCCCACATCATGTGTGTTGACACACATGTGTACATGCACATGACTGCATGAGCTGATAGTCACATGTCATAAACTGTGCTAGTTCATATATGTTCACAGATGCACACAGGAGGACCTTGCACACATGCTTTCCCCCAGACTTATCCTCAGCATCTGTGAATGTATTTATATGGGGGTGTGCATCATTGTGCATCATGGGGGTGTGCATACAAACATGGCCAACTCACACTTTCATCTATAGGGACACATGTGGGCATGTCCATACGTACTCAGAGTCAATCAGGTGTAGTACTTGTCCTTGCCAAAGGCACAGGTGACAAATATCCTAATTCAGATCCTAGACATGATCCAGGCTAGACTGGCCTGGTGTTCACAATATTTATAAATCAGCTGTCTATATTTAAAAATCAGGGGACTTCAGAGGAAGATTTGGATTTGGATTCCTGCCTTGTCTTGCACAATCAGAAGCTCTAACATTTTGAAACATATTTCCAGATGGCCAGAACGGGTTGGGGATGAGTAGCAGGGCCCTTTAGATTGTGCTTAACCCCTTGCCCTCCATTTGGGCCTGCTAGTCCTTATCAGCCAGTCAGGAGTCCCACACCAGAGCACCAGCCCTAGCTTTGAGGCTTGAGCTCACGATATGTCCTCCATTTGGAAGCCTTTTTCTATCTCCGACTTTTGCCCCACCTCCATAAATATTAATTCTATCTCACTGAATTCTCAGAATGCCCTGAGTTGCTCTGAGGTTGAACTTACTTCATCTGTTATATTTTTCTGTTTACGTGTCACCAGGACCATACTTCTCAAACCTTACTGTGTATATGAATCACTTGAGGAACTTGTTCAAGTGCAGATTTGATTCAATAGGTCTGGAACCCGAGACTTCACTTCTGACCAGCTCCTCTGGTGCTGCTGCTGTTGGTAGCCCAAAACTAGATTTTGAAGAACAAAAACTTAGACAAAGGAGTACCTAGAGGGCAAGTGACTTGTGTTCAGTTCTTGGTATCCTTTGTAACTACCTGAGAGTTTGGTAAATGAGGAAGCATATGAATGAATGAATGAATGAATGAATGAATGAATGAATGAATGAATGAATGAATGAATGACTAAAAGGCATTTCATATACATGAGGGTGCTGGTGAGGTCTGAAGCTGTTGATGTCCAAATTTAATCCTTAGGGAAGAGAAGGAGGTAACCAGGTAAAGAGGGTTGTGTTGGGTTGACATCTCCCAGGGGAAGAGGAGATCCAAGGCACAGAGATATGCAAAATAGATGCAAAATGGTGGGAATGGAAGACTTGGGGGGGGGTGTCTGGGCCAGTTCACTAAGGATCAGCTGGGCACACCATGTGGAGGGTGGTAGCTTTTATTTTACCATGTGGCCTGTGGGGCATGGCAAGGCCACTCTCGCAGCAGCAGAATAGGAATAGACAACACAGAGGTGATATTAGACCAGGAGGTCATTTAGGAGGTTCTCTAGTCATTCATGGGGAATTAAGGCCATGGCAGGGAGGTAAGGGCACCAATTGAAGAGGAAATGAAAAGGAAGAATAGACAGTACTTGGTGACTGATGGGAAAACAGAGTGAAGGAAGGCCTCCCTCTTTTCCTGGGGGTCACCTGGGTAGAAGTGGTGCCATTGAAGGAGATTGAAGTACAAAGGGAAGAACTGGTTTGAGGAGCAGGTGAAGTGTTTAATTTCAAAGCTGGCTAGGTGTGAAGTGCCCATCGGGTATCCAGAGCATATGTGTGAGGAACTCCTGAGAGAGATCAGGGCTGAAGATGACATTGTGGGAGGCACTGGCTGACAGATGCTCATTGAAGTTTTGGGAGAGAATGAAATCATCCAGGGAAATCTTACAGTAAGAAGACAAGAAGTTAGAGAAGGGACCCTGGAGGAAAACCATTCATTTAAAGAGCAGGCATTAATGACAACCTGTTAGAGAGAAAATGGGAATAGAAAACATATACAATAGCAACAAAAAAGATAAAAACCTAGGAATAAACCTAACAAGCAACATGCAAAATCTAAGTGGAGAAAGCATCAAAATGATTCCAAGGGACAAAAAAGCATTTGAATAATATTCTTGACTGGGAAAACTAACATCATAAAATTGTCCATTGTTCCTCAGATAATTTTGAATTTAATAAGATTTTCAATAAAAATGAAGCCTTTGTTGCTGTTATTTTGACAAACTGATTCTCAGGTTCATATGAAAAAATAAACAAGCGTTGGGAGACAATTCTCCATGGATCTCTCAGGTTTCTGCAGGAGCAGAAGCAGTGACTACCTTTGTTCCAGACTGTTTCTTCAGAGATGTTTGTGTAGTGGACACATTTAGAATGTTTAAGAGCAAAGCCTCTAGAACAAAGGGCAAGCTTGCTTACTCTTCAGAATTGTAAAGATAGTGTCTTCATTTGCAGCCCCCAACAGACCTCTTACTACACCTTATAAAATATATGGGTTCTTGAGACTCAAGATTCTTTTATTTTAATGCAACCCTTTGTGTGTTCAGGCATCACCTGGACTTCTTCCATCACCCTTTTGAGCTGTCTCAAATGCTGATAAACAATTAGTTATTGTCATGAGTAATGAGTCCTTTGTTTTTGACCCAGAAATCTCGTGTCTTCTGTTAGCATTGAGGCAACAGGGCAGGTTAATTTATTGGCATATAAGCTGAGTGAAAACTTACCTAGTCTCATTATCTTGTTCATCACAACAAGAAAAGTCACACAATTATAAAAATAGTAGTTGAAGGTACATTAGCCCTATCAGAAATCGAACTGTACTATAAAACTATAGTACCTAAAACAATATGCCACTGGACAAATCAATAGAACAAAATACAATTATAAAAATTGCACACAAGGGATCCAAGGTAAACATGACATTTTAAACAGAGTGGAAAATGAGTTATTCAATAAATAGGGTTGGGGCAAGTGGAGGACCATCTGGAAAACAAGTTGGATCCATACCTCACACTTTGTAGAAGAATAAATTCCATATGAAAAAAGATGTAAATGTGAAAAAAAGAGAAAGAATGGTGTACAGAAACATGGGAGAATTTAAAAATTTTGTAAGTCTGACACACAACGCAGATGCCACAAAGAAAGAAAAACTGACAATTTTAATGATTCAAACACAACTTTCTGATACTAAAACTCGACACACAAAGTCCAAAGACAAGCTTGGAAAGTATTTGCAGCTCATAACACTGGTAAAGAGATTATTTTCCAATTGTATAAAGAACTTTCACAAATCACTATGAAACAGATTAATAACACAAAAGATGAACAGTGTAACAAGATACCAAAACCTAAGAAAAGATGCCCTCTTATTCATAATAGGAAAAATAGAATTATAACTTCACTGAGGCATCATTTTATCTCTCAGTTTGGCCAAGATCAAAATGCTTGATCACACGCTGTACGGGGAAACAGACGCTCATGCATTGCTGATGCAAGTGGAAGTGGTACAGCTCAATGGGGAAATTGGCATTATCTTCTGACATTACAAACGCTTTTGACCTAACAATTCCACTTCTAAGAATTTATCTCGTGGAAAGATGCCCACACGTGAAAAATGATGCATATGAGATTACTTATTACAAAATGTTTGTAATTGTAAAAGATAGAGCAACCCAAATAGGCACCAGAAGGAGAAAGATAAATCAGGCCCATATATATAAAAGTATACGCTATAAGCAAAAGAAAGTTTGTGATGCACAGATACGGAGAGACCTCTAACATACATTGAAAATGAAGTAAGGTATGTTCTAGTGTGTATAGAACGCTCTCTTCCTGTTGGAGGACAAAAGGTGTGTGTGTGTACGTGAATTGTAGATCTACTTATGCATGTCTGCATGTTTATACCTGTGTCTTTGAGGACTATATAAGAAACTGATAACAATGGTTGTCTCAATGGGAGGGAAATCTTTTTGTTGAGAGACAGGAGTGAGAAAAGAAATTTTTTGTTTTTACTGCACATAATTTTTTACTGTACACACCATACCCATTGAAATTTGAACATATTTCCTTCTACATGACCCCCCACAAAAATAGCTGAGTGAGCACGAAGGAGTCTCAGGACGTGCATTCAGTGTGTCAGAGAGAAAACTAGAAGAGAACTGTTCTGAAGGAGCCTGGCAAGGAGAATATTTCAAGAAAGAGTAGTGGCCTATTACATGGAATGCTACAAAAAGATGAGAATTTAGAAAAAAAGATTTGGAGGTGTAGAGTGAAGACGTTCATTTGACAATAATGACCCAAGTGAGAGAGTGTGTGTGAATGCATGAGCGTGAGTGTGTAAACTAGAACACGATGTTTAGGAGAAAATGGAATTCACAGAATTGGCTTCGGTTACAGCAAACAACCTGATCATGAGAGGGAGTCAAGGGGAGGCAGGTGAGCAGGACATGTATTGTCCTCTTTTTACCCTCTTCTTCCTTCTCTTCTTCCTTTTCCCTTATACTGCATCCTCTTTCTCTTCCTCTCTTCCTCATCTTTATTCAGATAGGGGCAAATGATGGCTTGTTTCATTCTTGATGGAAAGACAGTAGAAGTGATAGGAGATACAGGAATTAGAGGGAATGGTTTCTGTGACCTATTGCCATGTAACAAAATTTATAGGCATAAAATCATCAACATTTTATTTTGCTAATGATTCTTTGTGTCTAGAATTCTGAAATGGCAAATCAGGGATACTTTGCCACTATTCCATGATATTCAGTTCTCTGTTGGCGTGACTTCAGCAATAGAAGTTGACTGGGTTATATGAGACCTCTGTTCTTCTCTGCATGTAAGATGGCTCCTGCACTCACAGGTTGGGTACACATGGGCTGAGGTGAATGAGGCAGCTGAAATCTGGTCGGCACCTGTCACTTTTCATGCACCTCCATATACATAAATTAGGTTTCTTAATAGCATGTTTGTCTCAGGGTAGTATACTTCTTACATGGTGGCTCAGGGCTCTGAAAAGCAAGTATTACAAGAGACCAAGGCAGAGGTTGTAAGGTTATTATGACCTAGCTTTGGAAGTCATACAGTCATTTCCCTTGCATTATCTTTGTTAGGCCAAATTTTGTGTGGTGGCAACATAGGCAACATCTCTCTGATTGGAGAACTAAAGCTCAACAACAGGAAAAAAGCCAAACAGCCCTGTTAAAATAAGTGAAAGATTTGAATAAGCATTTCTTTGCCTATTCAAATACAAATGAAATACAAATGACTAATGAGCATAAGAAAAGATGCTCAAGGTCAGCAGGGTGGCTTGTGCCTGTAAGATTCAGCCTATGAAGTGGCTGGGGCTAGGAGTCCCGCCTAGGGCCCTTGATGAGACCTACTTCCAAAAAAATAGCTGGGTGTGGTAGCGCGGGCCTGTCATCCCAGCTACCTGGGAAGCTGAGGTTGGGGACTGCTTAAGTTTGTGGTACCCTGGGCAACGAGAACCTGCAGTTCCACATGCAAAAATAGTGAGACCTAGTGCTTAAAAAAAAAAAAAGAAAGAAAGAAAAGAAAAGATGCTCAACATCACTAATCAATTGGGAAATATAGGACGATACCACCTTATACCTATTAGGATAGTTGTTATCAAAAATGCAGAAAATGATGGTTTGTGAGGTTGTAGAGAAATTGAAACCCTTGTACACTGTTGGTAGGAAAACAAAATGGTACAGTCACTATGGAAAACAGTATACATCATCAAAAAATAGAAGATGGAATTACTCTATGATCCAGCAATTCCACTTATGGGTATACCCAAAAGAATTGACAACAGGGTATTGAAGAGATATGTCCACCTCTGTTCATATCAGCATTTTTATTAGCTAAAACATAGAAGTAATCTAAGTGTCTGTTTGACCAATCATTAGATAAGCAAAATGTGCATATATACTGGAGTGTTATTCAGTCTTACAAAATTAGGAAAATCTATATATTCTACAATATGGATTAATCTTGAGGATATTATATTCAATGAAACAAGCTAGTCAAAAAAATACTGCCTGATTCTTTATATATGTAGATATTCCATATAAATGAATGAAAGAGAGAGAGAATTCAATGTCATAGATAAAAGTCAAAAGAGTGTCCCTAATGATTGCCAGAAGCTGGGGAAGGAGAGAATGGAGAATACTGTTTAATAGGGACAGACTATAATTAAGATAGAAAGTTCTAGAAATGGATGGTGATGTTGCTTACAGAACAATATAAATATATTTACTACCACTGAGCTGTAAACTTAAAAACAACTAAAGTAGCAGCTTTTATGTTACATGTATTTTACTACCAAAAATGTGGACAAAAGGAATGGGTTGGTCTACACTTATGATTTCAGAGTAACAGAAGTAGGTCAGTTCCAGGTGATGATGATGTCCAGAGTACAGCAAGAGGGGAGTAGCTGGAATGGAGAGGAGGAAAAAGACATTACTGACAAGGTGAAGGAACTGAGCAACTGGACATCTTTGTGGAAACGAAAGTCACTAGGGTCCGGTCTGGGTGGAGATAAAAGCTGACTCCACTGCCAAAGTCTTCGATGATCCTAGGAGGGATTGGAAAACTTGTAATGACTCAGGCAGATGTAGGGGTGATGGTACTGTAGCCAGGGGACACAGGCTCAAGGAACAGGGGCTTTCACATGTGGTGAGTAATGACAAGCAGTGGGAGATGTGGACCTTTTCCCAGCCTATGTGTGGAAAGTGTGGGAATGAGCAGCCTTCATTTCCTAAACTTCTGAGGAATGTACCCCCTCATCCCAGGTGGGGTGACAAGGTCTGACTCTATCTTCAAATTACCCCTTTCTCTCTAATATGGCCACGCAGTGTGGCTCAGACAGAGGAAAAAATATAGAAGAAAGGTTGGAGAAATGCACTACCATTTTGTTTACTCTTGCTGTCCCCCTTGTTAAACTTCTGAACAGTAATTTTGACAGCTCACGTTTTAAATGGTGGAGTCAGCAAACAGAACAGAATTTTAATTCACCTGAGGTGAAGGGGTGAGGGGAGGGTGTTGTGAGGCGAAAGGAGAAACTCTGGAAGCCTGGACTTCTGGTTCTCTTAGAGACCAGTGGTCAAGGATGGTCAGTGTTCCTACCCAAAACCCCTCATTAGTTGGAAACCTAGGAAAATTAATCAGAAATGGGTGCACATGTTCATATCTGTCAAAGTTGGACTGAGTAGAGGGGAGGGAGAGATAATGATCTACTCTCTCCACTTCCCAGAGAAAGGGGAACTATTTGGAACAGCCAGAAACATGTTAGAGAGGTCAGAAGGACATGAACTCAGCTACAGGAATCCAAAAACATAAGTCATAGTTCTGTTTATCTAAAAATGGAAAATTTCTCATCAGGGAGAAAGTCAAAAACAAAAAGCCATGAACACTTGAGCTTGCTTTTTTTGAGATGACTCGTCAGTGGTGGGTCTCCATGAAGGCTGCCATGACCAAATCTGACTAGATGGGCCTCCTCAAACCCTACTTTAGTCTTCTACCCCAGATCATAAATCCCAGTAGGCTCTAGAGATTTGTCTTTCTGAGGGTAAGTGAGGGCAAATCTCTGTCAAGGTCTATTGTTGCAAGAAATGAAAACTGACCTGAATTAACTTCAGCAGGGATGAAAATTCATTGGAAAGAACCAAGCCTCTAGAGGAATGGAACCCAGGAATCAGTGTTTGCCAATGGATTGCTGGTTTTGACGGATGTCTTAGAAAGTGAAATACTTTGTGGTACAATAAGTTTGGGAAATGCTCTATATTCTTTCCTCAAGGGACACCAGCGTATTAATGGTTTTTCTAAGTCCTGCATCAAGAAAGCTTATTTAATCAGTTGAACCCTAACCCTAAATATTTGTAGTAAGCTACAATTGTTAGCAACCTGACCAAGGAAAAAGAGACTCCATGTCACCCCATGGTGACGGAGATGTCTAAGGGAGTAGACCACCTGACTTTCAATTCTTCCAGCCATTCTTTCCTTTATTGCTGTGAGGACAGGCTAGCCTGGTGAGGAAGGAGGTTAGGAGATTCTAATTCATAGTATTCAGCTAGCATATCCAGGTCCTCTGACACTTCTTTTACTTTTAATCCTGAAAAAGAACAGGCACATAGGTGAAATCTTCTTATCTCCATAGGAATCACTCAGGGTTGGAGCCTGCAGACCAGTTTAAATGAGGATTAAATGAGCTAATAACGCCTGTGTGATCCCAAGGGGAGAATTTTTGTCTGACTTTACCACATGCTAGCTGAATGATTTGGGCAAGTTATTTAACCTCTCTAAATCTCAGTTTCCTATCTACAAATCAGGATAATAACAGTAATATCTCTTGAGATTGTGGTGAGGATTAAATGAACTAATAATGGCTGCAAACTCTCTGGTCCACAGAAGTGCTAAAAATATTTAGCGATGACTGTTATTATTATTATGCTATTATGGACTAAACACAATCTGTGCTAGGAATTTCATAAGGAGAGCTCCTGTTTCTGTTCAATAATTATTTATTGGTGTCCATTCTCAATGGGAACTGAGATAGAGACATGAATCTAGTGATGTGGCTTTGTTTTTCATGGAATTCACAAACTTTTGGATGTAGATAGAGAACAGATAATTACAAAGAGGGATGGTAAGAACATGGTGCTACCTCCCAAGAATAGTGAGGCTAAAGCAGGAGGAGTGGGGGAAAGGCATTGTGTGACTAAAGGTGTGAAGGTGCCTATCAGCAGTTCAGTCATAAGAAGGGATAGCATGAAGGTATTGGCAGGAACAATGCAAGGAGGCTTTGAGTGCCAGAGTAAGGAGCTAAGGTTCATTTTATGGGTGACAGGGAACTAATAAAATGTTCCAGTTTGCAGAGTGTCATGGTGGACATGGACATGTGGTTAGAAAGCTCCCAGGGGCTTTATTGTGAGATATGGCTGACGAGGCATCAGATGGGAGGCCACGAGACTAGGCAGGGACCTGGTTATGGAAATCAAGCTGAGAGAAAGGGAAAGTCTTGACTTGGGTGAGTTGGTGAAGCCTCCAACCAAATTGGTGGTGATTAGTGCTGTGAAGAGGGCAGGAAGGAAGTGAGTTTGAATGTACTGAGTGGAGGACACTTGAGTGAAGGAGCAATAGTTAATAGGTAGTTGAATGTATGGCCTAAAGATTGAGATCTGAGCCATGAGTACTCCCACAGTAGCTGAATTCACAGGAGTGGATGGGATTCTTTGAGGGAGCAATGGGGAGGGTCATGATCAAGGTCACCCTGTAGAAATTGACTCCTGAAGGGACACAAGGAGGAGGCTCTTCCTACTAGAGCAGAGATTTGGTTAGCATTTAGAAACCCACATTTCCTGCAGACTCAAATTCCTGGAGGAAATCATTTCCCTACTCAAATGAAACTTTATCTACCACCAAACCCTGTCTATATGTCTTAAACTTTAGCTGTTTTGACCAGGTTTTAGTGTGACGAAATGACTTAGGGACACAGAAAGAAAACTCTGGGTCCCAAGATCTTCAGTTTCTGTTTCCATGCGTAAATGTCATTCAGTCTTCCAGACAATTGGAAAGAGTAAGCAATTAAGACTTGGGTCAAATGTGGGTGTCAAGTTAAGGATTTGACTTTTAAAGTCCTGGGTTGTACCATAGCTGAAAATCAATCTTGGACTCCATCTTCCATGGAAACCTGAGTCTATCTTCTGAAATGAAGATAGATAAAATTAAAACTTAAAATACTGGTTGTAAGAGAACTTGGAACAAGTTACTGGTCTTCACTTGCATTGGAATAACATCATAGTTTCTATCCTTCTACCCTAGGGGCTGGTAGAGTAGGGACCAAGGGGAAGGAGCCCTCCAAAAGGGACAGAAGTCAGAACAATATTGGTCACTACTTCTCTACCCCCTTTCGTTCCCAGGTAAAAGTTGGGACTTAGAAGTCAAAAATAACTGCCAGCCAATTCTTCCATCTGGGGCCTCTGTGTTGGAATTAAGCCAGAGTTTGAAAAAGCCCTAGAATTGTTGGAGGCAGAACAAACCCCAGGGCTGGCATGAGCCACCTCCCATCCACTGCTCCCATCTGCCCTCTTGGCTCTTGGCAGTTAAGCTCTGCTCGTCCTGGCTGATTCTCCTTCCCAAGCCTCATGGCACAGCTGCTTGAAGAACTACTCTGCAACTCCTTGTTAAGCCCCAACGCATGCTGGACATGGTGCATAGGGACAATGAGCTTGTAAATAAATTCTTGCTGCATCAGCTCATGGAGCTGAAGGTTAGTCTAGGAATATGGGCCAGGAAGGCAAAGAAAGCCAGGTTCAGAGGTTCAAATGCCCTCTGTGCTCTCTTCAGGGGACATGTGAAGAGGGGTGATGAAAAGAGATTTTGCGAACCCACCTTCCCCTGACTTGTCAAAATACAGTTAGAACTGCTAGGTGATATTTTCAGTGCAGAGATCCTAAATCCACCATCTTACACCCTGCTTTCCTTTCAGAATTCAGTTCTGCTAGAGACCAAATTTTGGATACCAATGTCCAGGGACTGTGTGTTCAGCAAAGCATATCTAGGGCAGCAAACCCTGTGAGGGTCTCTGAGGAATGGGAAACATGTTCAGACTTGCTGGAGTTTACCAGCAGAGAGAGACTGCAGGAAAATGAAAAGTTCAGAGCAATCCCAAAATAAAATAACAGTCCTAAAAAGACATGTACTCTCTGTTAATGAAATTGTACAAGAAGCCAGGTAACTTCCTATGAGTTGGGGGAGTAGTGGAAATTGATTAGATGTCTTTTAAGGCCCCCTTCCAGCTCCTCAGGCCTTTAAGCTGTGTGAAAGGCAGACTATCTTGTGTTTTGACTGTGCCTATTTCTGCATAAAACCCTCCAGTGGCTTTTCATTACACTTAGAGTAACATCGTGAAAAATTCCCCATATTGTTAATCACTTCTATATTATTTCAGACCATTCCCCTCTCTCCATTATTCTTGACATTCCATGCCCACCTGCCTTCCCCCCACCTCGATCCTCAAACTTGCTGTACTAGGTAAGATAGACTGGGTTATGCTTCAGTAACAAATAAACCTTGACATCTCAGTGGCTCAGCCCCTGGGTTTGTTTCTTCTGTGAGCATTATCTGATGTGGATTGGCAGATCTTCTCTCCATCTGGTGACTGAGAGTTCAGGCTCCCTCCATTTCATGATGCCGCTATCTCAATGACTTTGTCGCTTCCAAAGTGGTCATAGGGGAAATTTATTTGACTCAGAAGTGACACTTGTCACTTGGGTTCATGGTTTATTGGCTGACATTAGTCACATTGCTCCAGTGTACATGTAAGGGAGGCTGGCAATGGAGTACTTGCATGGGTACTTGCATGGCACATGGGTACTTGCATGGCACTTATTCTTTCTGCCATATCTGCCAATAGAAGTCAGGATTCTAAATCGCAAGCAACAGAAAGTATCTTCAGGTGTTGTCAGCAGAAAAGAAGTTTAATAAAACAATGTTGTGGAGTTTGATGGTTCTAAAGAGTGAGAAAATTGGAACTTGGAGTTTATATAATTAGGCATGAGTCCTCAACTGGAACTCATGTCTATGGAATACTTGAGCTGGTGCCTCTGGGTACAAACACAGTGACTCTTTCAATCAGCAGTGCTGGTGTGGACTCTGCCACTAAAGCCACAGCCACAACTGCTCCCTAGAGATTGGACATGGACACTGCACCAGGAATGCCCTTCACTGACTGCAGCCTGCAGAGCCCCAGCTTCTCTGTGCCCTCATACTCGTACTCAAGTGCTGTGACCTTGAGTGTATCTGATTGAGGAGCTCACTTGAGCCATATGCTAGCTGTAAGGAAGTCTGATAAACCAAATATATGGCATTTTATGTCCTATACAAAGAACGAGTTCTAACTAATAAGGAAAGTCCCAAACAAAGTAATGAGCATTCACCCCAGTAACTTTGCACTCACTGCTCCTTCAGTTTCCAGGTATTTCCTTTGATGTTCTCAAAACTAACTCCTAGGCTCGAATGCCTAGGAACATTTGATGAGCTAATGTATGTATCATATCTATCTGACTTGTTCCCTTCACACTTATCATCACCTGACATTTAATTTCTGTCTACTCTGTAAGTAATTAAATGATAGCATTGGACAGGTTCAAATACTAGCCTTATGATTTTCTAGCTTTGTACACTTGGGAAGTTTATTTGACTTTATGGAGCTTCTACTTTTCACATCCAGGGTGTGTAGCTTGGACTTTACACATAAACCCACTTCCAAGTCAGGGTCATTGTGTTTTGGGGTATGGGTACTATTTCTTTAGTTGATGAAATTGAAAAATCCCTTACCTCCTGTGATATGCCTGATGTAATGGGCTGGAGAGCACTTTCTAACCTCTAACCTTTGTCTCCTGACAGTCATTTATCTCAGAAAAAATGGAGGTGGTTTAGGAGAATAAGGCAGAGTATGTGATATCAATTGACAGGAGGAAGAGTTAACATTGTTAGGTTGGGGTAGACTTTAAGATTTAAGGCATAGAAAGAAGGTGGGGGCATACAGCCATAGCAGGGATTCCAGGGATTCCAGAGTTCCAGGGATACATTTGTCATGAGAAAAAAGGACTTCTCCCTTCCCTCTCTTTCTGGGTGTTCTCTCAGTGTGTTGCTACCTGGAACAGGCCTGCCATGGCCAGGTCACAGAGTATGCCTGAAAGTTGTGCAGAGGTGGCTATGTAGGAGCCAGGAGAAGACATGTTTTCTCTGATACTGACATAGGTCTTGTTTACTTTTCTTGACACAAAACTAGAAAGAAGAGGTTTTTATGGGGTAAAAGCATGACAGTAAGAGATTGCTCCAGGGGCTGGAGTTTGCATGTAGCAAAGATAGCAACTGTAAATGTTGAGCTCCCCAAGAAATGCATGAGGAAACTGGAAACTGGCCATAACCCAGCAGAACCAAGCAATGCTCCTCAAACTCTGCAGATCCAGTCTGAGGTCAGCCTTGACCTCTTACAAGAGGTCTCTGGGTGAGATTGGGAAGGGATGTCACTGAGTAAATGCACTTGACTCCTTGGGAAAGATGCGTGGTCCCCAAGTTCTGAGGCTGGTCATTCATGTGTAGCCCCAGCTTAGGCCTGGCTGCCTGCTTTCCGAGTCAGCCATTTGTACTTTGGAAGGAAGGAAGATTAAATCAGATGACATTATACTAACACAGAGGTCAGAAAACTTTTCTGTACAGATGATAATGTCAGCCTGTGGGCTGTACAGTTTCTCTTGTCATGCCTCAACTCTGCCATTGCAAAAAGCAGGCTGCATAAAGAGTAGGTAAAGAAATTGGCATGGCTGTGTGCTGATAAAATGGAAATTTCAATTTCATATAAAGTGCATGTGTCATGAGGCTTTTTCTCTTCTCTATTTAGAAATGTGAGGACTATTCTTAACTCTCAGGTTGTACAAAAGCAGGAGGGCTGCATTTTGTTGATCCCCAAACTAGATCATCTCTGCAGACTGTTCCAGCTCTAATCCCCCACCTTGGTGAAAGAGTGACTGAGGGTCTGAGAGATAAAATGGGTTTGTCCCAGTCAACAAGCCTGGGTAGAATGGAGGTAAAGACAGATTTAATTCATTTCTGATTTCATGCAGAGACCCTAAGAGCTCCAGGGTCTGGAGCACATCAGATATTCACAGACCCTTTGTTGAACGAATGGGTGAATGAGTGAACAAACTTTGAATAACCTGACGATGACAGAATTATGTATTCTGTTTCTTTGACAGGGTATAAGAAAACTTGTCATTGTCACAGTTATGACAGTATGAAGAGACAGTGTGCTTCTGGAGCTGTGAGGTATGGCAATGAACCCAAATGGCCATTAGAAAGAGTAGTAAGGATGTTGAGTGTAGCCTCAAGATGTATTTCCCACACCACCAGTAGCCAAACTTCTTAAAGCATGGCATCTATTTTAACATGCAGAAATCTTCCAGGCAGTGGGAACAATTCACACCTCTGTGAGCAGCTCATTGGTCTCATGAGTGAGGTTTAGCATCTTGAAGCAGCAGGTCTGATTTGGGGTTGGGGGTGGCATTTTACTTCTTCCTGCTTTAGTTTCTGGGGCAGGAATAGAATGGCTACTCCTAGTATCTTGTACATATCAGGTGCTCATTAAATGTCTGATTAATGAATGGTTTCTGCCCTGCACTTAGTATAGCACCCTGGCTCATAGAGCATATTTAAGGAACACATGCCTTTAGGCACCCATTCATCTCCTGTTGCTTGGCTGACATTTGAAATTTATTTGGAAGGCTTACAGTGAGTGGTGGGAGAAAAAGCTTCAGGAGGGGCCCAGTCTCCGGACCTGGATCCCTGGTGACTTGTTTCACAGTGTGTAGTAAGTGGTCCCACTGTGCTTTCAGAGATGAGCTGGAAAAAAGAACAGGGACCTGAGGAAGTGGAAGTACTGTTTCAAGAAATACGTGGGGAAAGCAGTGGTTCTCTGCTCTACAGTTCCTTATACAGATCTCAAGGGTATTTGATTTTCTCCTTTTATTGTCCTGAAATTGCATCAGCAGAGGCAACCCACATTTCTAACTTATCTGACTGGCCTGACTGATGCGACTAGAACCTGAGGTCAGAAGCACATGCCTATGGTAGGACAGGAGCCACCTCTCCTGGTGGGCATTGATGAGCCCTTGAGTGCAGATTTAGCCCCTCTCTCAGGCTAAGGTGCAAGAGGCAGCCAGCATGCAAATCCCTCTGATGCCACAAATTCCTTACATCTTGCAAACAGCCCATACTGTGTGCAGATCTCCCTAAGAGCAAGGGCAGTGCTGAGGATTGAAGTCAGGTCCTGTAGCTTCAGCTCTTGTTCATCCTCAGCACTGTTCATAGGAGACTCAGTAGCTCCCGGAGAGAGTGCTTCCCGGAGCCTTCTCTCAGCACCATTTTTACTATCCTGACCATGGGCTTCTGGTCTAGTTCAAGCACATTCCTGGAAACCCAGAATCTCTTCTCTGCTGCCACATTGTGAAAGATTATCTTTGTATGAAAAGGATGACAATGATTATTTTCTGAATGCATCGAAAGATGCGTGAGGTTTAATTCCAGCTCTACCCCAACTACCTTTGTGACCTTGGCACATGTCACTCCTCTATTCTTCTCATTACCATGGCAGCTTAGTGCTGGAAGCATAGGCTATGGTGTGAAAAGACCTGAGTTAGAGTTCTGCGTCTTTCTTTTCCTAGACTCCTAGATACAGCACTTGAGCAGGTTTTGTTGTATGTTTGAGTATCTTAAGTTTCCTGGTTCTCTTAATTTCTTTCAGTGTGAAATGGGGGTGATGATAACGAGTATATTACAGTAATCACTGCAGTCTTTATTGCATGCTTTCTGTGTGTTCCATGGTAGTTGCATGTGATGCCTTTTTTCAGTTCTTAAAACAGGTTGGTACCATCATCTCTCCCATTTTCAGATATAAAAACTAAAGAGCAGAAGAGCAGAGGAGCTTTTACAAAACCACATATTAGATTTGGTGCTAATGATAAGCTCTATAGAGAACTCAGTCCACAAAAGTTCTCAGTGTGGGATTGACAAACATGGAAATCAATCCACTACCCCCCCCACCACATACACACACACACACACACACACACACACACACAGAGTTCTCTGCATGCCAGTCCTCTGGTGAACCCCACAAATGGTGAAGAACTAACATGCTCAGTTCCAAAGTGCTTTAAAATGATTAATTAACCTATCCTTAAAACACATATTTTATTAGACAGTCATACATATTAGTTATTGAAAATATAGGTGAGAAAGAAGAAAATATAATATTGTTCATAATTTCATTACACAGATTAAAAAAAATTCATTTCAGCATTTTGTGTTAGAAATTTTCAAATTCTAATACAGTCACTTTTAAACAAGACATGGACACTTAGGGCACATATTGCTTTATAGTCCCCTTCCCTCCCCAGTTTAATAAATAATCCATTATTTCACATGAATCTTCCCTCACTTATTTTGAGTGGTTACTTAGTTACCCATTTTATGGGTATTCTGGAATTTATTCAGTAGTTCGCATTGGCATAGTCGGATATTTTGGTGAAGTCAAAGAAAGTCACACTGTTGTTGACTAACAAGGCTACGAAAATCAGGAACAGGTCTGGGGGCCAGAGACAGAACAGAAGTTCTGGAAGTTCCAGATGCAAGGCTCGGTGACCAAATGACCTGCAAGGGGAATAGGTCAGGCTGGAGCGGGTTATGGGCAAGGGACCTGTTCCAAGTTATTGTACTTGAAGGGGTGATAGTGAAGGTGCAGGGCCAAGGGGTCTAGGTGTTAAGTATTCTTGTTCCTATGCAGCTACAGATCCTGAGAGCACTGGGAAAGGAGGATGAGGCCAGACTCCAGAGGTGACCTTAAGGGCAAGTCCAGAGAGTGAAAATCACCTTTTTGGGCCACAGGAAACCAAGGAGTTTTTCTGGATTTGGTTATGGCATGAGTAGCTCTGGTTTAAAAAGTCACTTATCAGTGACTGGCCAAAGGACTTGGCCTCAGAGGTGGGAGACCTGTCAGAAGATGTGGAGCAAGGCAGGAGAGCCGTGGTGCCTGGCTCTGGCCCATGGCAGGAAGCAGGAGCGGAAGGGCTATGTGTGATGGCAGAGGGACCCAGGGAGGAGACCCTGGCCTCACTGACAGGGATGCCTGCAGCCTGACACCCAGGTCTAGGAGAGAAATAATGGGTACATGTGGGCGAGCTAATTGACTCTTCTGCAAGGCTGATTCATTTGGGCAACCAAACCAGTTATTACTAATGCTGGAGAGAGAAAAATAAAACAGAACCAGGGCAGTGGGAATTATCTCTGATTGGGAAGTTCCAGGGCTGGCCTCCCACTTCAGAAAGGCAGCACTGGGAAGGACCTGCCTCATGGGGGCGAGCAGGAGGGGAGCAGCTGGTGGCAGTGACATTTCCATGACGCCTGACTGAATCTCATCCACATCTGCACTGTGGGGTGCAGCTGGGGAGAGCCTGCCTTTCCCTCAACAGCCCAAGTTTTCCATTACCACCCATAGCACAGTCAGGGCAAGGAAACTGGGCTGAGATGCTGGCACCAGGGAGCAGAGGAGAGTACAGGCCAGGTGCAAGACCCAGTTCTGTTTATTTGAGCACTGGTCACCACGTTGATTTCTTGGGCCGGGCACGTTGCGTGCCTGTAAGCAACAGCTTATGGAGTTGCAGCGGGATCTGGGGATCATGGTTCGAGTCCTGCCTGGGGCAACACAGCAAGACCTATTCCCAAAAAATAGCTGGGCATGGTGGCGCATGCCTGTAATCCCAGCTACCTGGGAAGCTGAGGCTAGGGATTGCTTGAATCTGTGGTACCACGGGCAACGTAAGCCTGTGATTCCATGAGCAAAAATAGTGAGATCTCTGATGTTTAGATTCTTGACATGGAACTGTCAACTTGATTTGTGAGAAGAGAGAAGCACTGGGGCAGCCTTCATGTTTGAATGTGCGCAGTGGCACATAGCACCCTGAACAGAAGCAGGCTGGGAGGCTGTCCTGCCCCACCACCTTCTAGGCTGGTGTGGGATCTATGTCTTTTCGGACAGCAGAGTAGAGCGGATGCTTCCCAGGACTATGGGTTCATTCTCACCTTGACCCCAGAGGGAGCGTGGCCTTCCCTGGTCCTATTCTCATGATCCCCTGACGGGCCCTTCTTGACAGAAGACGGAAGGCTAGAGACCAATTCTGGTATTTTCCAGCTAGGGAAATTTTTCTTGCACTCCATGAGTTTGTATGATCATGTCAAGGTTCTTCCTGGCCATCAAAGAGCAGGCCTTTCCTCTAGGAATGGAGAACTTTGTCCAAGCTAAGCCCTGCTGGTCTCACCTGGACCATGAAGACTAGTCTGTCCCGAGAGATAGGGGCTTTTGTGAACCCTTTGGGGTTGTCTTTCCCTTTGGGGTTCTAGCTGGTGGTGAGTCCATATGAGCCTTGTAATGTGGCTACCAAATAAATGGCTCCAGTAGGATGGATCCGTGGGGTGGGAAATTGAAGCTGCTCTATTTTAGGCTCTGGGTGGGTCACAATACCACAGGCTGCTCACACATCCCCTATCTTTCTGAGCAACCCATCTCATGAGTGGCTCCTGTTCATCTTCTTGTCAGGACCATGCCTATGGCAAACTTCTTGATTGGGTCAAGGGCTCCCAGCTGCAAATTCCACACAGGAGCAATGGGGGGAGGGTAATAGGGAGCAACCTGGATAAGGGCCAGCCTAGCCAACTGTGGTGGCTCAGGCTGAAGGGTTCTCTCATTTTTGAATACCAAAAATGCCTCCCCATGAGGTCTCAGACCTGCCTGTGAAATCTGAAGGGAAACCTGGATGAAATGGAGCAGAGGAGAGGGGACTGTGGCCTAGACACAGATGAATGGGGAGGAACAAAAGAAGCTAGGTTGTCTTGCTGGGAGAAGACCCATGTGGAGGAGCATGAGAACCAGTATCACACATGGGTAAGGAACGGAAACATGGTCCTCCAGTTTCCATGAGACACAGAAGTTGAGCTCAGAGCCATGTGTGGACACCTCTGAGAGGGGAGCTATCTAACAAGGGAGTGTTTCTGTGCCTCCCAGTGTAGAGGACCTGTCTTTTCATGAGAAGAAGCCTCTCTCTCTGAACTCTCTCCTTGGCACAGCTGGCTGGTTCTACAGAGGGAGCTTCATCAGTGGTTTAGTCAGGATGCACTTATTGAGCCTCTGTGATGTGGACAAGTGGTAATTGTGTATGTGACAGCTCCCATGGAGTGCATAATGAGGAGCCAAGTGGACACTTAAGTAATAAAACAATGCAATCAATAAATATTGTTCCTAGAGCTTTGGTAGGAAAGAGTGCTGTGAGAGAAAACCATGGGAGAGTCTCCAAATGAAATGGGGGTGATGGTGAAACACACCCACAGACAATAAGATATACCCAGGCAAAGGGTGGCAGAGACTAAGAGCACCAATGAGAGTGCAAGGCAGACAAGCTCCATGCATACAGGGTCCTAAGGAAGGTAGGTGTGTGGGTGGCAGGAAGCAAAGGAAGGGCTGGGGTGATCTCAGCAAGGATGGCAGCACCAGGGAGCAGGATTTTGTCTGATATGCAGAGGAAATAGGTAGCAGGCAGGCACCCCTTGGGGGTAAGTTTCCATTTTTAAGTAACCAGGGTTTACGACTTGTTT
This sequence comes from Uropsilus gracilis, assembly GCA_004024945.1. Classification (NCBI taxonomy): domain Eukaryota; kingdom Metazoa; phylum Chordata; class Mammalia; order Eulipotyphla; family Talpidae; genus Uropsilus; species Uropsilus gracilis. The sequence continues at coordinate 112,054 of PVHY01001156.1, forward strand.
CTGAGTTACTAGGAACCAGGGTAGTTGGTGTAGAACAAACGGTATTAGGGAGAATCTTCCTTCCTGCCCTAGGAATTGGCTATCTCAACTTAAGCTGGGCAGCAGGAATTGTGCCCACACCTGGCCTGGGAATGCTGCCTTGCCAAGACCTGAACAGTTGCTAGTGGCTGAGAGCTACTAGTTGACTTGCGTGCCTGTCACGCTAATTCATGGCCATCCTGTGTATATGACCTTATTTGGAAATATGGTCTTTGTAGTTGTAATCAAACTAAAATTAGTGTACACTAGAAAAGGGTGGAACCCAATTCAACTGGTGTCTTTATAAAGAAAGAGAAAACAATGTAAGGTCTTGTAAAGATGGATACAGAGGTTGAAATTATGCTGCCATGAGTCAAAGAATGCCAGCAACTTCCAGAAGCAAGGAAAGAGGTCTGCAACAGATCTTTCCTCAGAGCACGAGCCTGCCAGTTCCTTGACTTTGAACTGCTGGCCTCCACAACTGAGGGATAATACATCTCTCTTGTTTTTAAGTCTCCCAGCTTGAGGGAATGTGTTACCTCCCATCCCCTCCAGGAAACAAATACATTTGGCCAAGGAAGGGAAACACTGTAGGCGTAGGAAGCTGGGCCTCATGTCTGTGCTACCAATGCTCACTGTCCCCTTCAGATGATATGTCAGCCAACTGCTTACCACTCCCTCCATTTTACAAAAGAGCTGATGTTCAGGGAGGTGAATGGTGTATCAGAGAGTTTCCAGAGACACAGGTTGGGATTTGAACCCATGTCTGACCTGACCTCTATTCTTTATTCCCTGCTTTTTAGCAAGAGCCAGGGTTTGTGACTCTTTATGTAGTGCAGTCAAAGTGGTCATATCATGAAGAGTGAGGGCTCTACAGACATGCATGCAACTATTTAATATGAAATCCCATGTATAATGTTTGTTTTAAAGCCTAAAAGGGAAAGGAGAACAAGTTGTGGAGCTAAGAAGAGATGAAACAAAACCAGCAGAATACTGAGAATTGTTAGAGTTGGGTGATGGCCATGTAGTTCACTGTATTATTCCTTTACTTATGTATTTTGAAAATTTCCATTGTAAAAATAATAACAAAAAGAACAACAACAGCTAGCTAATATTTCCAAAAATCATAAAGGAGAAAATAAATGATGAGCGCTTTATAGTCAGAGAGTCCAGGGTTCATGTCTCAGCATTATTCTTTTTTAGCTGTGTGACGTTGGGCAAGTTACTTAACCAAACTGAACACTAATGTCCTCTGCCCAGTGGGGGCCTCAGTAAGTAGAGTCTCATGGGTTGCCAAGGAGTCAAATTGTAAAATAAGAGTGCTTAGCGCAGGACTGAGCACACAGGAGGCATTTGGAAAAAATTGCATTATTACATTTATAGCAGGTACACCTTATACCACCCCAGAGTCAGGACTTGATTTTTGTTCACTAAACAAAGGAGGAGGCTTAGAAATGAGGGACTTGCTCAAGATTTCATAACTGAGAGTGACAGAGGCAGGCTTAACCCAGAAATCTTGTCCCCAGTAGATGCTCCTTTACTCCCGGAGTCACTCTGGCATCTGCTTTCTTGGGGGTATTAGGGCCTTTTCCACTAGGAGCCCAGCTTTTGTTTCCCTTGGGTGATGGATCAGTGGTGCAGGGAAAGGAAAAAGCCAGCACTGGTTAACCCCTGGCAAGTTCGGGTCACTCTCATGTTTGCTCAGTGGTAGGGTGCAAAATGGCAGGAAGGGACTCTGTGGGCCTGGGAGATGTTTTCAAAGGTGACAGGCCTGGGTAATTGATGACCACTGGGGGCCATTACTCCACGCGCATTGTTGGTTTAGGGATGACAAAGATCTCACATGCCGGCACAACAGAAATCAGAGTGAAACAAAGGAAGTCCTAACTGGGAAAGGGTCCGTTCTCCTCCAACCCTGACTCTGTTGGCTCTGAGGGTTCCCCAAAGGCCACATTCATAAGTTTTTCTCAGTGTGGCACCATATGGGCAGGCTCCTAGCACCCTGGGTACTGAGACTAAACCCCACAACATCTCACCAGTCTTGGCATGATAGGAATCAGAGAGAGCAGCCCATAGAGACTCATTGAGCAGAGGTTGCTTCCCAGTCCTCCCAAAGTGGACATGTCTGGAAGTAAGCAGGGCTAGTCGAAGTGAGGCCTTGAGATTGAGGACTATCACAGTGGAGATAGGGGTGCAGAATGGTGTCTGCTGAGAGCAGGAGGTGTGGCAGCAGCCAGAGGTGAGGTGAGCAGTGGGTGGGGTTATAGGAGAGGCAGGGCATGGTGTCAGAAGCCTGGGTGTGATTTCAGGACTCTGGCAAGAAGTAGCATTCTACCCACATGGTTCCAATGAAGACACAAGGCACTGTGTGGGCAGCATTAGGGGAACACCCAGGCCATGAGGATGTTCTCAGGGGCAAGGCACAGAGGATGTCATGGCCTCTCCACAAGCTGAGGGGCCCAGGGGATGCAGGCAGAACTGCCTGTGCAGCTGAGGTGCCTGCAGTCACACTGGGGAGGTGATCTGAGTGGAAAGGGAAAGGGAGAAGGCAAGAAATACCCACCCCTTCAGCCTCTCCCCCCAGACGCTTGCCAGCTGGCATGGCAGTGACCCATGCTGTCAGTGGAGGTCACCACCCTCCAGAGCAGGCAGGGCAGGGGAGGCTGGGTGAGGGTGGACTGTGAGTAACTGGCACATGCACCGCTCTTCCTCTTTCCCTTCAGTGGGGCAACTATATTTGCTCACAAACTTGGAAGGATTATTGGTAAAGGAAAGTGAAGTTCCCGGCATGGCGTGGCTTGTGATAGCTTGACAGAGTTTTCAAATTCCAAGTCCCTCTCTCTGAGCCCCCTCTCCTGTCTCTCACCCATACCCCACCTTTCTCAATTTCCTGAATGGCTGTCAGAAGGAAGAAGGAGCAAACTTGTTCTAGGAGGGCCAAGGGGAAGCCCGAGGACAAATCGTGTAGCTGTCAGAATTCCGTGGGTCCTGGACTCCAGAGGCTGCAGCAGCACTGCGTTCTGTCACCGGAGGTCTTGAGCTCCTTTAACAGGCACTGCTGTGCAAAGGCCTGCTATCAGCCATGTACCCTCTCCTCTGATCCTCACCAATCTCTCAGTGCAATTGATTACTGCTTCCCAGGTGGGGATGTGGGCCTCAGAGGGGCCCTCCTGCTCAAGGTTGCCCTGGAGTTACCATCAGGCTAGGCAAGATTTTGCTGTTGAAACAACCCTCATTAGTTTCATTCCTACTTGTGTTATGTATCCATCAGGGTTCATCTGAGGGCTCTGCTTTTCATCACCCTCACTCTGGGAGCCAGGCTGTGGAACAACCTCAGTGTCATGCATGGCTGGTCCCCGAGCAATACGGAGGGAAAGAGACACCTTTGTTGGGGTCTCACAAGGGGAGGAAGTGCTTGGCCCCCAAGTTGCCCACCTCCCTTCTGCTCAGAGCTCATTGACCCCATCCATGCACAGGACTGAGGATGGGCAAGCTTACTACGCGACCGGAGGGTGGAGAGCAGGATGTTTGATGATCGGCTCTGCTGGCTTCTCTGTGAGCCTTGGGTTTATTTCAGGCCTTGGGAACTCCAGGGCCAGAAATCTCCCCATTGCTCTTTGGGTGACCTGCTCTAGCCCAGGCTGGTGCACATGGTTGCTGAGCAGAAGCCTGGAGCAGCAGCTGTCTCAGCTCTTGTTCTGAGACCACCTACGCAGCATTCCAGGGAAGTCAGCGGTTCTTGAAAAATTGTGCCAGGAATTGGAAGCCTATTTAGAAGGTGAGGTGGAGAGAGGGGTTTGGTGCCTCTCGGACCTTGGGTGTCTGTCCTTCAGCTTCCATGACGCATGCATCCCACATATGGAAAACTTTTCACAGTGTTTGTAGGTGGGATCCCTTTCCGAGGCTGTCTTTCCAGTTGCTTGTGCTCTTGGAGGCCGGGAAATGTGTCCTGAAGGGCCAGATGAGGTCACTTACTCAGGCTGCTGGAAAGCTGGCAGTGCATCCCTGTCTCCTTCCATGACCTCTGACTGCATCTCCATGGCACTACCACTGCCATCCTCCTGATACAGTGCACGGTTTCAGGAAACACAAACAAGGATTCTAACTTGGGAACGAAGTCAAGAGAGGGAGCTTTCCCTTCCCCCTCTCCCCACTTTCCCCAAACCCTTCTCTGTGCCTGGCCCTGGGAAAAGCACAGTGTTTGCTGGTTTCTTCCATGCCCATTCTCTCCTGGGACCCACACCCACTCGAGTACGAGGCATCTTCACCCACTTCCTCCCCCAAACCAACGATGGCTCCATCTTATGTGACCTCCCGGAAACAGCTAACATTGTCATCATTTCCTATTTCTTAAAAATGTTATTCCTTTGGCTCCTGTGCTCACGCACTTACCACTGCCTTTTGGAATCTTCCTCCTTCAGTGAATCTTCCTCTTTCTCCACCTGGTCTCCTCTGTGTCTGCAGGTCCCAGAGTTCCATGCTCAGTTCACATCTCCTTCTTCTTGGGCTGTCTCATCACTTCCTTTGCCTTCTACTATCACCAATCCCTGGATGAATCCTAAATGTAGATCTTTCTGGAATTCCAGCTGTGTTAACCTATTGCTTTAATTGACACATCTACAAGGATCTTCTATAAAATTCCTATAAACAGACATGGGTTTGCCTTTTTAGGTTCCTCTTCCTCTGGAAGTCATCTTTGCTTTCTTCCTTCTCATCTGAGAGATAGAGCTCCCCATCACCATTGCCACCATTTCCAGCCTAAACTATTACAATAGTTCAGTACTCTTCTAGTCTTTCTGTGCTCAAGGAGAAGATGTCTGACAATCTGACCATAATTTGCTTCATTCTTAAAACTTTCAGGACTCTCTTTACCTCAGTTTAAAATCCAGTCTCCTAAGCAGGAGACAGAACACCTTTATGGTACAGCCCTGACTGTTTCTCTCCCCACCCCAGTAACATATACTCAGCTTGATTTCCTAATGCATGTCTTTCTTGGAATGCCTTGCTCTGTCTCCTCTTTGTCTGGACGTTTAATTCCTGCTCATTGTTTATGATTCAGCTCAGGTATCATTTCTTTCAGGAAACCTCTCACTAGTCCTGAGAGTCGGAGCCCCTCTCTGCGCTTCTCCTGTGTGCACACAGGGGGGAAGGCACAAGTGAGTGTCTTTGTGTACAGATAGCTTCCTGGCTTTCACCTGGCTTTCTTGAAGGATAGTATGGAGCCCAGAACCCAACTCCATCCATTTATTCCAGCTCTAGGGAATAAATGTAGACAGTTGAACTGCCATGGCCTCAAAATCCCCTCACTGAGGTCCTAAGTCATAGAAGGACCTTGGAAATTACATAGCCTAAGTGTTCACTCTATAGATGAGGACTGTGACCTTCCTGGAGGTGAGACCCTCCTGGTTCACACAGTCACCCACAGAATGAAGATGGGTTACTGGATGGGTGACCTTCCAAATGCTAGTTTTTCACATTGTGTGATGTCATATTAAATTTGTCTTTTATTGAGTTTATGTAAAAGTGCTGAAAGTTCATTTGAAATCATTCACAAAATGTAGACAAGCAAAAATGAAAAAGATGGAATTCATCAAGACAGAGACAACCATTATTGATATCCACTACTTGATATATCATGTTCTTACTTTTTCCTTGGGCAGAGAAAATGTATGCTCATTTAAAAATGATATTATGCTATAAATCTATTTCATCCAGGGACTTAAAATTTTTTATTTATTACTCAATTTTTTTTTCTTACATCATTGTAGTCCTCATAGTTTTCCTGCCACCATGGTCTTTAAAATTTTTTAATTTTAAAAATTTATTCCTATTTGTTCAAAGTTAAAGTTTTTTACAGGTAGAATAACATAGTAAAAGTCCATGAGTTGGAACTTAAGGTTGGTCCCTGTTTTCTCTTTGTAACAGTTCCACAAAGAACTTCATTCTAGTTTAACTTTTGATTAAGCCTTCATTATTTTTAGGATAAATTTTTACAAGTAGAACTGAAATAGAATGGGTGGTTTGGAGGATTTGTGCTTTTTCACATCTTCCTAAATTGGCCTCCAAAAGTGTAAGTCATTATTTTCAACAGTTTATCATGTAATTAATGGGAGAAAAAACTGTTTTCCTGGCACCTGGGATGAAAGATCTAGATTTGGGGGGCAACTTCCCCTCAAGTCACATATCTGGAGGTCAGAAACTGGCACCCCTGAACATTTTTTTTAACATCTTCTTTTGAATCTACAATATTTTAAAATATTTGAATTAGAGATCAACTTAGTATCAGTAACTTTCACATAAAAATCTGAACTAGTTCCTACTTCTGACAGGCTGTTGTGGCTCTTCCTTTAGATGGGGTGCAGGTGCTCACCATTTGCTGCAATCCCTACTCTTCCCTCTCAACACCCGGACAGCTTCCTTCACTTACTTGCCTGACCCTGTGGGGATTAGAATGTGTCACCCTGAATTCAGTTCCTTTTCCCTATTTAAAATTGGCCCACCAGCAAAGAACTCCATGCTTTTCATTCTGATTAACCACGAAATTAATTTTTTAAAAAACAAATCCTATTTGTAATAATAATATTCAGGTTAATCATTTAGGAAGCTGCTTTAGAGAAACCCCGAATGTCTTTAACCAATATAAAATACCATGAATCACTTTGGACTCCACAGTGCATTATGTATTTAAAAACAGAAAATTAGACACAGGAGAATTCATCTTAACTTCATTATATATGAAATATTAATTCTCTTCTGGCTTTCATATTATTTACATATTTAATAACATGTTAGCTACAGTCTTTGACTGAGAGCAATTAGAGTCCAGGGGCTGTCTCTTGCCTTAATCTTAAAGATGCCAAAATGTTTTGATGTTGTGGGGAAAAGGAATTGCTAAGGAGAATTGGATGCTGTTGTTACCATTCCTTTTTTCACATGTCATAATTTCTTAACCATATTTTCCTCTCAAACAGGATATTGATGATTTTGGCTGCCCCAGTGAGAATTCTGTTCCTCTAGTCCCATCCTTTTGCCTACTAGGGAGAGGAGATTATGACCATTTTGTTTTTAAAAGAAAAAAAGCTGTAAATATTGATCCAATCCTAAACCACTTTGTCTCTAGGCCCTCTGAGGCTCTTAGTTTTCTCTTAAGTAAAATGGGGGTCAAATAGCAGACACCATTGGATTGTCATGAGGGTAAAGGGGGCTGATGTGGGTGATCACACAGAGCCTGTCTCACACAGGACTGCTGCTAGTGGGACTTTGGTGCCCTTCCCTTCCCTGAAGCATTGGTGAGCAGAGCCGGGGGCCTCAGTACCACCCAGTACATGTCCTGAGCTCAACCTGGGATCCCTGCTGGCACCTACTGTCAGCCCATACAAGTTGACTAACTCTCAGAAGATGAACCTGGCTGTGAAGGCCACCCCTGCAGAATACAGCTAAAAGACAAAGGCACTAAAGAAGGCATGTGTACAATTTGTGCACAAATTGGTGGCAAGCTTGGCATAGAGGTAATGGTGAACTAGTAAGCCTGAGACACGGAGACAGTGGGTGGGAGTGAGAAGGGAGATAGATTGTTTTTAAGGCCATAGAGTATCAAGGCTATGGAACTTGAGACACATCTAGAGTGGGGGTCATCTACTATGCACTTGAGCCAGATAACACACATGCAGGTATCTTGTTCGCATAGTAGAATGTTAGTTATTATTAATTGTGTTGATTTCCAGAATCCCCTAGGTTTGTTTTCCCTCACTATCCTCATTTGCATTACTTTCCTGGCCCCTGAAGTCAACAAAGTCCCCCTTTCAGTTTTAAGGATGAGGAAGCTAGGAACCCCCAAGTGGAAATCATTTGTTCAGGCTAGAGGGTTAACTTAATGCCATTCTAGGTTGCTGTTGCCTGGTCTAAGGTTCTCATAGGAGCCTAAAGGATGCCCTATGGTTAACGGGGAGCTCTTGCACACCCCAGGCTCTGGCAGTGAGGTCTTGGCATCCTGGACATCATAGAGCAGGAGACCAAGGCCTCTGCAGCTGATGCTGTGACTCAAGTGCAGTCTGAACTGGTCACCTTGTTACCTCCAGCTCTCCATTAAGCCCAGGCACTGAAAACCACAGCCAACACCAGCCTCCCACTTCTACCTACAGGCCCCAAACCTCTCATTTTTACTCTGTTTCAAGTGGGTCACTGAGACACTGGGTAGTTTGTAGCATATCCTTAGCCCCTGACAAAGAATGCCTGAGAGGCTTTTAGTAAAAGATGTCACAGCTGTCCTAAAATAAGGCACATCAAGTGATTCAGAGGAATGGGGTATATAATGCTATTTTGCCTACACCCCCAAATGAAGAGTGATGTCACCCTAATAGATGCAAGAAAACCAAAAGTGCTTTCCGACACCACTAATCCACAGTCTTCCCAAAGAAGAATCCTGGTGAATCTGAGATGATAAGGAGAACACCAGGTTCCCTACCAACCAGCCCTAGCAAGCTCCATCCTAGGGAACAGCAGGCTGACACAGAGACCCTGGCCACCGACTGTCAGACACAGTGGAGAGGATGATACCCCTTCAGGGAGCAATGTTTCTTCTGCCTGTAACTCCTGAAACTTTATGCACTCAAACCCTTTTAGTGCTACTCTGGGGTCCTAGGAATAAGGCTTCTCTATGCTGTCAGAGGAAGACCTGAGTCAGGGGCTCAACATCGTCTCAAATCCGTGGTAAGTGGAGAACGTTTCTAGTTCTGATGTGTCACCCATGTGCGGTGTGACCTGGGTTTGGTTAACAACCCTTTCTGGGACCACAGCTTTTATATTTGTAAAATGAAAGAATTAGGATGGGAGATGTATCTTCTAAAATTCTAACCAATTAAATTTTTTCTAACCAAAAAAAAAATTTTTTTAAGATGAAAAAAGCCATTTTATTGAGATGTGGTCCTCAAACCATATAATTTACCCAATTAAAAATCTTGGCTCCAGTGATTTTGATATATCCACAAATAAGTACAACTGTCACCCTGGTCAACTTTAGAGGACTTGCATTGTTTCAAAAGGAGCCCCATACTCTTTGGACCCTGCTCTTCCATTCTCTATCCCAACCCCTGCAAAAACCTAAGAAACCATTTACCTCTTTTTTGTTTCTCTGTATTTGTCTGCTTTGGACTTTCATACCAATGGAATCATATAGTATGTAGCTTCCTGTGACTATCTTCTTTCTCTCAGTGTAATGTTTCAAGGTTCAACCATGTAATAGCTTAAGTCAGTACTTCATTCCATCTCATGGCTGAATCATGTTCTATGTGGACAGACCACATTTTGTTTAGTCACTCAGTGATTGCTGGTATTTGAGTTGTTTCTGCCTTTTGGCTGTTATGAATAATGCTGTCATAAACAGTTGCATGCATGTTTCTATGTGTATATATGTTTTGAATTCTCCTGGTATATATCTCAGAGTGAATATTCTGGGTCATAACAGTAACTTTATGTTTAACCTTTTGAGGAATTACCAGACTTTTTCTTTAGTGGCTATGTCATTTTAAAGTCCCAATAGCAGTGTAAGAGAATTTTTATTTTCCACATCTTTGTCAACACTTCTTGTTATCTCAGTTTTATTTTAGTCAGTCTAGCAGATGTGAAATAGTATCGGGTGCCTTTGATTTGCATTCCCTTGATGGCGAATGATGTTGAACATCTTTTCATGTTCCTGTTGGCTACCGGGCTATATCTTGGGTGGGGAACATCTATTCGGATCTTTTTCCCATTTCAAAAATTGGGTTGCTTGTCTTTTTATTACAGAGTTTTAAGGCTTCTTATATTCTAGATACACATCCATTAGTGGACTGTACTCACAAATATCTCCTTCCATCATGCGCATTTCCTTTTTGCTTTCTAGATGGTGCCGTTTAAAGCACAGAATTTTTTCCATTATAACTAAGTCTAATTTTTCTGTATTTCTTTTGATGCTGTGTTTGTGGTGTCAAATTTAAGGTCATGAAGTTACAGCCAAGGCTATAAAGATTTACCCATGTTTTCTTCTAAGAATTTTGTAGCTTTCACTACTACATTCTCGTGTTAATTTTTATGCAGAGTGAGGTAGGAGTCCAATGTCATTATTTTGCATAGAATTAACCAGTTGTCCTAGCATAATTTGTTGAAAAAGCTATTCTTTTCCCCTTTGAATGATTTTGACAACCTTGTTGAAAATCAGTTGATCATAGACATATGAGTTTATTTTTGAACTGTCCATTTCATTGATCTAGATCTAATTTTGTGCTAATAGCATATTGTCTTTATTACTATAGCTTTATCATAAACTTTGAAATTGAGAGATAAGAGTCCTCAACTTCTTTGTTTTGAAGTTATTTTAGCTATCCTGGATCCGGTGCAATTCCACATCAGTTTTAGAACAAACATGTCAATTTCTACAAGGAAGTCATCTGAGATTTTGGAGGAAATTGCATTGAATCTATAGGCTGGCTTGGAAAATTTTACTATCTTAGCAAAATCAAGAACTTGGAACTTCCTTTTTTATTTAATTTATTTCAACAACATTTTGCATTTTATAGAGTATATATTTCATATTTCTTTTGTTAAATTTATTCCTAAGTGTTTATTCTTTTTCATGTTATTGTAAGTGTTTATACATTATTTTATTAATTTAATGTTTTGAATTATTCATCCCTGGTATATAGAAATAGAGCTGTATCTTGATCTTGTTCCTGTAACCTGGTTGAGTTTGTTTATTAGTTCTACTAGTTTTTGTGGTTGATTGATTAGGAACTTTCATGTGCAAGTTCATGCTATTTGTAAATAGGGGTGGTGAATGCTGAAAATGCTGAAAAACATGGTAAGAGCAGATACCATTGTCTTTTTCCTGATCTTAAGGGGAAGGTATCCAGGTTTTCACTGTGTAGTATATTAATTGTGGATTTTTCATAAGTGCCCTTTTTCACATTGAGAATGTTCTCTTCTATTTCTAATTTGTTGGCTCTTTTTGCAAAAGGTTGCTGGATTTTGTCAAATGCTTTCTCTGCATTTACTGGGATAATTCTGTGATTTTAGTTTTTTATTCTATTGTTAAGATGATTAATTGATTTTCAAATGCTAAACCAACCTTGTATCCTTGGGATAAATCCCACTTGGTCATGGTGTATAATTCTTTTTATATGTTGCTGGATTTATGTTTTTTATGTTGCTGAATTCAGCTTGCTATTATTTTGTGGTGGATTATTGTGCCATATTCATAAGAGATATTGGTCTGCTATTTTCCTGTGATGTCTGTCTGGTTTTGGTATTAGGATAATACTAGCTTTATAAAATGAGTTGAGAAGTGTTCTTTCCTCTTCTGCTTTTGGGAAGAATTTATGACTAATTGGTGTTAGTTGTTGGCATGTTTGATAAAATATAGCAGTGAAGTTATCAGGGTATACTTTCTTTATAGGTAGTTTAAGATTACATATTTACTCTATTATAGGTTGAGGAGATTGTCTCTAGTGGGTCTCTCTGTGTGAGTCCTAAAAACACCCAGCATCCTGGGGGGGGGGGGCGGTGTCATTGTTGTCACTGGTGAGTCCCTGGTGCTGGAGCAGGAGATTCCTGGTTACACATGAGTAAGGCTGAGATAGCCTGTGATGTGGACAGACCAACCTACCAGAGGCAGAAGATTGTTTGTGGGGCTGCATCCTAAGTGTAATGCACAGGGTGGTAGAAACAGCTCTGGGACAGTGGCAAGCAGCCTGGGCTTTTAAGAGACTTAAGCTGGAATGATGGGCATATCAGTTTTGTGCCAAACGTTTGCTTCTCATTAGCCTTCATAACCCATCTTACTTTCATTCTCCCTTCCAAGTGGTGGCTATATCCTTCATGCTCTGGGATGTGTTTAGTTCCACAAGGGAAAGATATACCTTCCTTTTACTGACATTGATCCCCAGTGCCTTACAGAGCATGAGTGTGTATGGTAGGGGCTTAGGGTGACCTGGAGGGTTTTCAGGAGTATTTGTTGAATGAAAGACTGGTTGAATTTTCTCTTGTGTCTCATCTCCTGACAACCAGCAGGCAGAGCTGATCTGAAACCAGACAACCAAAGGGACCAAATTGTTTTATTGGAAAAGTCAATCAATGCACATCAGGTGTCTTAACTATCAGCTACAAATGCATAATACTTACTGTACTTTGTGCCGTATGCAAGGCATTGTGGAGATAACAAAACATAAGGCACTTGATCCCTGATCTTGAGAGGCTAACAATGTAGTCAATGGGACAAAAACAGTGTATTCAGTTGAACAAGTCCTCAAATGTCCTTTCTGTCTAAGCCCTGTGATAATTGTCGTTATTGTTGTTGGTTCCAGTAAGAGTGCTCAGTGTGCTGATGCCAGTTGGTACAGGAACTGTGTAAGAAAGTCCCTCAGTCCTTTGGACTTCTCTTGTTCTCCAGTTTTCTTGGTGGGTGGTCCAATTTCCAAAATGTGTCCTGTATAGCTTTCCTCAGCTTGGTGGATCCGCAGTGGTCTGCCTTGGCTAAGCCCTGTTTCTCTGCCCCATCTCTTGTGCCCCTCTGGTACATTGTCTTGGCTGTATTTGTCAGCTTCTGGACTCAACCCTGTAACACCCTTGGGAAAGGTAGATGAGACAGACAGACAGACAGACAGACAGACAGACAGATAGACACACATACACACACACACACCGCACAAGCACACCTTCACAAATCACAATTTTCCCACTAATGAAAAACCTCCAGGTCATGTCCCTGACCACCCACTGTGGTTTAGGGCTTGAAGAATTTGGTAGCCTTTTAAAAAGACTGCATTTCTCTCAGAGAGAGACTATTTTGGAAGGAAGCTGAGATATTTGGCCTAGTTTAATTGAGCTCAGTTAAATGCCATTGGAGAAAAAGACTTCATAGAGAAGCCATGAGGGATGATATTCTTTCTTCAGGAACTAGAATCCAAGCCCTGTTGGGTATTGAGCAAGATGAGGCAGGAAGTGACATCAGGAAGAAAGATGTTGCAGATGCTCTGGAGTCCAGATTCTATAGCCTGTCCTCTAGCAGTGCTGGCCGTTGATCCTGCAGATTGGAGACTGGAAGTCCTGCCCTCATACCCTTTTCGCCTTTTCAGCCCTGACCCAGGGATGATGCCCTGGGACTGGCAGTCATCCTGGGCAAGCCAGAGATGAATGCAGCACTTTGAAATATCACTCAACAATATTAGTTTGCGCTGACTGTGTGCCAACCTTCCCTCCAGGCTCATGTTTCTCAACTGGGGACTATTTTGCTCTTTTGCTGTCTAGTGCACATTTAGCAATGTGAAAACATGTATGGTTGTCACAATGAGAAGGTGGAGTTTGCTATTGGTATCTAGTGAGTTGAGGCCAGAAATGGCCTCACCATTACAAAAAGTTGTCTGACATAAGATGTCAATGGTGCTGAGGTTGAGAAACCTTGCTTTAGACATGAGATCCCAGAAGAGTTCAACTAGACCAAACCCCTACCCTCAAGGAAGCTAGTGTTTAGTGGGCATAGACAATTCTTGTTTTCCAAGTTGTGTCCTACACATGGTTCATTTGTTAATTCATTCACTAATTTCATTTCTTCAATCTTTACACCTCTTTCATGTGTTCAGATTTTACTACGTTCCAGACCCTGTCCCATGCCTCCCTGCACATAGTCCACATCCAGGAGCTGACACACACACACGTACACATACACATACACAAACACACACATGCCAGTGCACAGACATACCCATGCACACAAATATACTCTCAATAATAGCACATTTGCAAACAGATCTCTCTCTCTCTCTCACATACACACACACACACACACACACACACTTCCAGGGCCTTGCTCTAAAGACTGAACAACTGAGCTTGAGCAACACTAAGGAAATATAGGAGTAGAGGGGTTGATAGCTCAGTCTTGAGGGGGATCAAGGAAGACTTCCTGGAGAAGGGAGCTGAATATTAGAGGTCATGGAGAATTTAGAAGGGAAAGATATTTCCCTAAGGAGGATCTCTGTAGAAACCAACAGAGTGTTCACTTTCCAGAGCGCTATGTGGAGTTGGGACTTGGAGGTGGAAGCTCGCTACTAGCTCTCTGCAGCTCCCCTCACATCAACCTCTCCTTCCTCTTGGCAACCACTATGTTTCTTCTCTTCTCTGCCCTTTTCCCCTCCCCCGCTGTGTCTTCAACTCCTCTGTGAAATTACATTTCTAACCTTGGCTGCCTCCAGCCTCTCCATCACTGCCAGGAAAGGCCATCAGTTCCTCGACCCACCATAGCCCCTAAGCTGGAAGTCATATGGCAGCCTCAATTATTTTCCTCAATCAGAGGGATTTGGTGGAGAGTAGAGAGGGGAGGGAAGATCCCTGGGGTCTCCAAGGGCTTAACATTTGATGGGAATGACTTCCTACCTTCTGATTGCCTTTTGTATCTTTTCTGTCTCTCATATGTAAACAGCATTTAAAACAATTAAAGTCCAGACCCTGGAAGATCTTGTAGATACCACTGGGGAGAAAATAAAAAGATGTTCATGACTGGTTGCCCTGAGAATGGTCTAGAAGGTGTCAAGATCCCGAGGTCAGCAAAAATGGATGTGTCATGGTTGGTCCCCTACATTACTGGGTGACCTCAGGTAAATAACCTCACCTTTCTGGACCACATATGCCTCCTTTGTGAAATGGGTGTGCTTTGGACTATGCCTCACCCCCAGATATATCATCATACAATAATGACATCTGTTGATAGCATTGGTCTTAACTGATAGGTACAGCACAGGAAATTGGAAAGGAAATATCTGTGAACCATGCTTGTCTGTTACCACCCATGATCCTTAGAGGTAGTAGTGGGTACAGCCCATAGATGATGAGGGCATCTGAGGTCCTTGGGATACATTCGCATGTGCCACATGAATTAGATGTGTTACTGCTCCTGGACCTGTACCTTGAACTATTTGCATGGCCCAATGTGTCCTTCACACCCTGTCCACCCCTTTCTGCAAATGGATATCCCATGAAGGGTCCCACTCAGTGGCATCTCCTCTGAGAAACCACCTGGACTCCCTTATATGGTATTTTTCTGGTCCCCTCTGAACTTTGTTGCCCCTTTCTTACATGTTCAGTGTTTATCTTTGCACCCCTAGTTCATTCCAAAAATCCAAGAGCACAACGTCCCCCATGATGCAGCAATGAGCATTTACCACCCCGTGAGCTTGACCTGAGTTAGTTTTTGCTATCAATAAAGCAGTGCAGCTGATTGTTTTTGGAGTATATCCACGTTTCCAGAGCCAAGACAGGCACCAGAGGTGAGGGCTGTGTGGAAATCTGTTGGTCATGTGCCTCTGGGAGAAGGAAAGCTGGAAGCCTGTGCACTCATAATGACTGCTTGGGAGATGGCGACAGCCACCTGCAGTCAGCTCATTTTAATTCAGAGAATAGACACCTTCTGAAGCACCTCTTGAAAGATGTTTCTCAAAGGATACATGGATTTCAGGGACTCCGAAAGCAGGACTAGCACTCCAGTGGGGCGCATGGGAACTGAGACCAAAGGCTACTTGAACAAGGCGCTGCATGAAGGGTGCAGCTTTTTCTGTGAGGGTATGACTGCTTCTCCTGCACTGGTGCTATCCTTTCTCCTTTGTACTCCCTCTCAGCCCCACACCCTCATGCACACTTTTTTTTTTTTTAAGTTTTAAGCACTAGAGTGAGGCAATCAAAGTATATATTTCTCTTTGAATTTTCATTTTTGGTCATGAAATGGCCAAGATGTGACTTGCAGATTAGATACATCACTTTCCTTTTCTTCTTTGGAGCTAGGCACACATTTGACTTCAAACTTGGTGGATAGGGAGTGCATGTGGAGACAACGGACTGGAGTCTAAATACCTGGTTTTGAAATTGGGTCAAAAAGGGCAAAAAGGGCCTCTAACCAACAAGTGACTTTTAAAATGCAGCTTCTGCCAGTCAGGTTCCCTGAGGTTCATATCACCCATGTGTATCAGTGGCCAGACAAAATGCAATTTAACAACAAGGTTTTATTAACAAGGGAAATTAACCAGAAAAATGAGAAGTCCTTATTGTCACAAGTGGCCAGTTATTTCACCCCAAGTATCATTTAGTCTGAAAGTCCCAAACACATGTCCAAGTTGATGCCCCTCCAAACCTGCAAAGTCCAGTACTTCTCCAGCATCTTCTCTTCGCTTCTTCTCTCTCCAGTGTCCCAAGCTGCTCTGCTTCTCCAAGGCTCTTCAAACTTTTCCAACAGATGCTGATGCAAATTCAGCTTTCCAAACTGGACGCCTTGCTGTGGCTCCATGCACTTCCTTTACCAGGCCCTCCTTCAGCAGTGTCTTGCCAAACCCATCAGGCCTGCCCTCAGCAGCCACTGGTCACCCCCAGGCTGCCATTTTGGCATCTGACTCCACACTGGCTACTTCTTGGTTGGCCACTCTCCCACCATGACTCCTTACCACCTCCAGCTCACTCTTCCAGGGGGGTTCCTCTGGCCAGGCCATGTGGGCCTGTTTTCTCAGCCCACCATTCTTGTCTCTTTCTCTTTTTTCCCCTTCCCTCTCTCCCTGCTCCTTCCTTTCTATATGCCCTCCTTTCCCACTTCCCATTTTCTCTCACAGGGTCTTTCTCTCAGACTGCACCCACCAGGGTATTTTGGTGCCAATACAATTTCAACTGCATCACTACCCTGTATCAGTTTTATCTTGACAACTCAGGCCCCTGAGTAGCAAGCATCACTTCTGCCCTAGGATGGAGACCAGCGGGGCATTCTGCTGACACCAAGGGTAGGCACCCTGGCCTCAAAAATAATTATACTCTGGCCTTTGGAAACCTCAATGATCTCATCTATAAAATGGAGAGATCTTTTCCACTAACGGAACCTATGAGATGATGGGAATTGGAGCTGGCAAGGGTCCCAACTGCCTTTCCACCAATGACTGCCCCAGAAGGTGCCTGGAGAGAGCAGCCATCTTACAGCATTTGCCCAGTGTTGGCCTGACCCTCAAGCCTCTAGCTTATTGTCCAGATGTGGCCTTCTAGTGTGAAACAATTCAATGTTTGGGAATATCTGCAGGCAAGTTTGCCAAGATAGGGGCTATAATCACCCCACCCCTAAAACCTGAAATTTGTGTTCATTGAACAAGATCTATGAGATTGTCACCCATTGGGTAGTTCAGTGTAGCCAGGTCAGCCTGAGACTTCCAGGCAAACATTTGGGAGCAATTCTTGAAACATTTGTTTTTTTTCTCTTTTCTTTGCAAGTGGTGAAATGGGAAGGGAGAAGCTCATGAACTCCCTCTCTCACATGGACTATGAAGGTAAAGCAAGACACCTTCATTCCTGGTCTCTTTCTGGCAGAATTTACAGTCTGCAGCTTGCAAATTATTGTCAGGAATATGGAAACTTGGGTAATGATGTGGGAGAGAACATTCCCTAGTGCTGACGTGAGTTTTCCTGCACCAGAGAACCAGAGATTGGGTAATTGAAACTCATGCTCTGAACCGTTATAGCAAAGGTAATCTCCATGACGGCATTTGAAATATCCCCACTGCACTGGGAGGATTGTTCTGCTGGGGAAGCCAGGCTTTGATGAAAGACAGAACCAGAGAGCTCCAGACTTGGATTCATCTAACACCCTTGAGGTGTCAGAGAATTCAAAGCTAAGGAAGGGTTTGCCCCCACAGCAGGGTCCTGACTATGTGGGTAGAAGTAGGGACAAGCTCATATGAAAACTATATGAGAGTAGGGGTATTGTTTTTATCACTATGTCTTTAGCTCCCAGTATGGGCCATAACTTCACATATTTTTTTTGGTTTGGTGGAGGAATGAATGAGTGGTGAGTGAATTATGGTTCTAGAGGACAGAATTGATAATTCTATTTCATCCATGTTCATCTCATGGCTTCTACCTTGGTTTGCCCAAAAGATAGCTACCAGAAGAATGAGATGATGAGCAATTTTGTCTTATAAGCAGCAGTAGAAAGAGCTAGGGACATCTAGTTATGATCATAAAATGTTTCTCTTCAGGTTTCTGAAAGTAGTAAAGGGAGCAGCCTTTTTATTTTTATATACTTTAGTTTATTAAATTCCCCCCCCTACATTCTTGTCATTCCCATAGTTCTCCTGCTACCATACCATGTCCTGTGACCATTCACCACATTCCCTTGTCTTTTTAAACTTGTGCTGGAAGGTTAGAATTTAGGTCAATGGGCAGTGCTCAGAGGCAGATCTCAGTTCCACCTAATTCCAACTGCTCATGCTTCTGGAGCATTTGCTATTTGATGGCACTGCTGCCATTGCAGATGGTGGAATTGAGGCTTTAGGGTGATGGTTAAATTTCTGTGTCAACTTGACTGAGGCTTGGAGTGCCCAGATATTTGCTTAAACATTATTTCTGAGTGTGTCTGTGAGAATGTTTCTGGAAGAGATTTGTATTTGAATCAGTAGGACGAGTAAAATAGATTGCCCTCCTCAATGTGGTTGGATCTCATCCAATCCATCAAGGGCCTGAATAGAACAAAAGACAGAGGAAGAAAGAATACTTTCTTTCTACCTGCCTAATAGAGCTGGAACATCTCCTGTACTTGGACTGAGGACTCATACCATCAGCTCTTGGGTTCTCTGGCCTTCGGACTTGGACCAGAACTAATACTATTGGTTTTCCTGGATCTCAGGTCTGCAGATTCAGCCTGGAACTACACTATTGGTTTTCTTGGATATCAAACTTGCAGTTGGCTAATTATGGGACTCTTCAGCCTCCATATACATTTAAACCAATACTTTCAAGCTGATCTTTGTATGAACATATCCATTCTATTTTGTTTGTCTGGAAAAACCCTGATGAATACACTTAGGGAGTGTATGAGTTTCCTGGAGTTGCTGCAACAAATTATCACAAACATGGTGATTTATATGCTCAGAAATTATATTCTCACAGTTTTGGAAGCCAGAAGTCCAAAATCAAATGACAGGGCTACATTACTTCCAAAATATCTAGGGAGAATCCTGCCTCATGTCTTCTAGCACCCAGTGACTGCCAGCTATCTTGGTCTGTGGACACATCATTCTAACCTCTACCTCTATCTTCTCTTTGTCTGCTGTGTCTTTGGATTTCCAGACCAACCTTATTATCCAGAGTAATTCAAGATCCTTAATGTCATTTATTAAGACCCTTATTCCAATGTCACATTTATGTGTTCTGGGTAGACATTCCATTTGGGGAATTGATTAAATGTAAAAAATTTTAAGAAGCAATGTTTATGGTTTCCCAAAATTTATATGTTGAAGTTTGATGGAGCATAGAGGAAAATCCTCCCACCCCTCTAGGTTCTTCTGAACTTGCATGAGTAAACAAATTAGCATCAGACAAATTAGTAAGAGAAAAAGACCAAATTTAATTACATATGTGTGGAGAATTTACATGACTGTAAATTCTACAGTAAATGGGCTAGGCCAACGGCTTGTATCCTGAGCTAAGGAATGGTGTAGGGGCCTGAGACATTATGCAGAAAAGAAGGGGGCTCACTAACTGAGGAAGGGGTGATTTCATAAAATAAAATCTTGCCTCTAGATGTTTGTGCTATCTTAAGATAGGTTACTGTTTCTGGAGAAGGCCTCAAATCTGGGTAGTCTTCATTCTTTGACGTTATGGTCATGGTTTCTCCTGAGATACACAGGACCTCAATTGAACTCAGTGCCACATGCCAAAGTGACACATATTGGAAAAACCTTGCTCTGGACAACTTGGGAAAATCCTCTCTAAACATTTTTTGGGAGGCAGATCCTACAAATCCTAGTCTCCAAAAAGGTGGCATTTGGGGGTGGTGCCTTTGGAAGGTAATTAGAGTTAGCTAAAGTCATGAGAATGGGGCCTCTTGATGGGATTACTGTCCTTGTAAGAAGAGACCTCCAGAGCATATTCTCTCTCTCTATCTCTCTCTTTGCACAAAGAAGAGGTCATGTGAGCACATAAAGAGATAGTGGTTGCTTATGATAGGCCAAAAGCAGAGATCCTAGAATGAAGTCTACCTTGGCTGTACCTTACCCATGGACTTCCCAGCTTCCTGACTCTGAGAAATAGATTTCTGTTATTGAAGCCACCCAGTTGGCAGTATGTTGTTATGGCAACCTATGCTGATTCATCCTGGGACCACCATTCCAGTCACTTCTGGGTGGGTCAGTGGTTGGAGAGGTCTGTGGAAGCCTGGGCTTTTTGCCACTTCCCCATGAAAGCCTTTGCAAACCTTGATTATTTAGCACAGAGTTACTTCCCTAGGTGGCTGGAGTGATTCCTCTGGTTCCACTGAGCTCAGATGAGGTGGTGGGCCCTTTGGGTCCTGGGGAGACTGCACTCCTGTGGTAGCGTCTCCTGTCCATTTGGAGTGAGCTCAGAGTTACCAGGCAAAGTCCCCACTGAGGATGGAACCGAAATTATCTGTTTAATTTTCACAGAGGACACTGCCTTCAACAGGGACCTGATTTGTGATCTGTGGGGGGTAGTTTTGGCCTGTAGACAGGACTGATCTGCACACTGGTTATGTCTGCCAGGATTAGAAGGTCAAAGTAGAGGGGGTGAAAAATCACCCACCGGTGACTCACACCCCAGAGTGGGCTGGCCAGTCTCAGGGATCTTTCAGATCTCTTTGGCCCTTTTGCAAGACTGAGACTGGGGAAAGCTTCATTTCATGCAAGGGATAGGAGGGGGGCGGTTTCCTAGAGCCACAGGCCTGTCCAAACGTGAAAGTGAAATCATAGTCCCCTGCCTTCCCCTCCCCCCATCCAGCTTCCTCCCTGGCCTCTCCTGGCATCTATAATTCCGTTTGTTGTGCTCGCAAACATCGTGTTGGAAGATTTCATGCTAATGAAAGGGTTTCTTGATTAGGTTACGCTGTTACTGTAAATGTTCCCTCATTATCTATGTTATGGTAGGAATTTGAAAAAGTATAAATTGAGCGTCTTGCATAATTTATAAAACCTGAATGTTTCCTAATTAGTTCGGTTAGGTTAATGATGGTGTAGCGTCACTTCTTCCTGGTCCCTGCTCATGACCTTTCCCCTCTTCATTTTGAACACTTTCTGTTATTTACAAAACCCCCCACCAAATCCAGCAACCAGCTTCCACAGTGGCCCCATGTAGCCCCGGGTAGGAGGATGAAATGCCTTGCAAAATGTGAATAGCTCCTTTTTTCTCTGTGTGTCCCCCACCCTACTTTGAGGCCAAGAGGCAGTCTGCTTAAGGTCGCCGGCATGAAATTTGGCTCCAGCGGATCCCCTGAAGAATGCCGGTGAAGTGCATTCCTTCGGTGCTGGCCTCCATTAGCAGCCAGAGAAGTGAAAATGCTGGAGGAGGTGGGGGAGGGAAAAAAAAAAAAAACCCTCTCAAAAGGATTCTAAAATAACATTTTGCATCCTCAAGTAATTCCCAGTTCTCCCTGGCAACCATTCATTTCTTCCGAACAGCAGAAATTTGCAATATGAAAGTGGATTGGCTTCTCCCTCCCTTGGGGCCCCTGTATCTCTTCATCCAGCGCCTTGGGTAAAAAGCAATGCATACGTTTACAATATAAATGTGATTTAATCGACCTCCCTGTCAGGGAGAAATGGCAAGCATATCAAACAAGACCAAGATGTTAGAAAGAAAAATCATAAATTATTCCAGTGACGAGTTTCTGAGCCGCCTCCCGGACTACTAGATGATGCTATATAAGGCTGTTCCTTGAAACAATAATTAAGATAATTCTGTATGACAAGGAGAAAAATGTCCAGCTTTGTATGAAATGTGCTTCATGTTAGCAAGCTGAATGGTTGGTATTGATTACACTCGGCCCCCCCCACCCCCAGCCGCTGCAATTCAAGGCTAAAATTAATTGAATGATGCAACATTTCTTTCTTTTCTTGAATCCTTATTTACCGTAGTTGCCTCCTAGAAGCCATGCAAAGTGGGCTGGCCTCTAATTCTCTAAATTGATCTCTTCCTTTGGCAGTGTCTGGGGGAAGACTCACATGCGCGCGCATGCACACACACACACACACACATACACACATCCTTAGCTGGGAGTCCATTGTTCTCTGCTTTGAAAGGCATGATGTCTTCTTTCAGGGGCAGATTTGATGGACATATCAGCACAGCAGAGCCCTAACTTTTCCATTATGAGGCCACCATGGTGCTTTCCTACAGAAATATGCCCAATGTCATGTGGGAAATAAGTTTCCTCCATGCAGACGACATGGGCACCCCACCCCCCATCCTTGTAGTCTAAAGAGCAGCGTCTAGCCTCTGTCTAGCAGAACATCCTTTCTCCCCTCCCTCCTTCCAACCTCCCAGGGTGCAGCGTGCACCTAGTAGGGACCGCTCACCTGCCTCTCTTCCATATCCCGATGCTGTCATCTGTTTCCCATGAGAGGCACTGGGCAATTCCTGGCAGAGAGAGAGATGGTTTATGACAGTGGCTCTGGGTTTTCCACGGCTCTATTTCATCCTGACTGCAATTGCTGCTGCAGTGGCAGCTGGTAGAGAGTGAGGCTCAGCCTCAGGTAGTTAATCCGGAACACAGTTTCTGAGCACCTGCGGCAGAGCTGACCCTTTCCCAGCTGGAGAAGGCAGAGGGGGGCGGTGTACATGGGTACTGTGCCTTGGTTCTGGACCAGGAGCCAGGTGGGCTTGGGTCCCAGGCCAGTGATCCCTGACTTGCTGGGTAGCTTAAACATGCCCTTTTTCTTCTCTGAGCTCAGCTTCTTCACTGTAGATGTTGGTGGTGGGGATTCAAGGCAGAAGCAAGTGACAGGGTTGGCATGTGGCACACAATCGATGATTTTTTTTTAAACCAGAGGCACTTAGGCGACTGTGAGATGAATAAATGACTCTCAGTTTGACAATCCTGTTTGTGACAACCCAGAGCCTTGCCCCCAGGGAGCCATTCTTTCCAACATGATGACAAAGGAAGGCTCTTATATCCTGCCCTGAATTCCAAGGAGGGGAATGTGGCTCCACGGAGCCCCGAGGATCTGTCTATTGGGGACAGGCCATGGAGGGCTCCTATAGACCTTCTGCCTTAGTTGTCCCCAGTAGATGAGGGAATAAGTTGTAGCTTCATTCATGAAGCCTGATGGTGACAACTGAATGGAGCTCCAGGGGCCTTGAGAGAGCAAATGCATGTGGCACTCAGAACAGGGTTCCTATGGCTGAAGCTACACCTTAGTGGGCTCAGAGGTGGGGTGTGGGCTAGAGGGGACTCCCAGTGAGAGGCCAGGGAGACAGCGGATGGGGAGTGGAAAATACGCCCATGGAGCTGTCACTGGCTTTAAGTGAACCTGCCCTTTCACTAGGGCAGATGGGAATGAGAGCGAGGAAGGGCTAGCCACAACACCCATCAAAGACCGCATGCTTCATCTCCACGTCCCTGCACCTAACAGGGCACACAGCAGTTGCTCAGTGAAGGAGCGGAGCATCTCTGTTATGGGGCGGTGCCAAAGCAGCAGGCTGGAGCACCCTACAGCCATTGTGCTTTGGGGTCTGCTGTTGAAAAGCAATGTGGGGAGGCCACTCGCAGCTGGTGTTTCTCCCTCAGCCTTTCCTCATGGAGTGGGGGATTCTGGAGGAGCACCCAGGCAGTTTGTGTCTTGCTTTCTTTGGAAGCCTGATGTCTGGCAGGAGGCCCAGCTCAGGCAGTGTCTGAACTGTCCTCCTCTGACCCCAGATGATCCATCAAGTCCTCAGACATCCACAATGCCCCCGCACGGCCCGGAACCCTGTAGGAGCTGCACAAGGACTTGCTGAGTGGTGGGAAGAAGCAGCCCTTCTCTGTTGATGAAAGAGCAATTAAGACTTTAGGAGTCTGCAGTCTAGACGGGGAGCTGTCAAGTCTCACATAAGTGGGTCTGGGAGCTGGTAATAGGAGATTAGGGGGCTCCTAGGGAGGAGAGCTGCTTTAGACACAGGCAGAAGGGAGCCTGGGGGTGGGTCCAGGTGGCAGAGGACTGGGGCTGTTTATTACTGGGGGAGAGAGAGCATGTAAAAAGCTCCAACCCCTCTTCCTGCCTGCTCTGTGTGTCTTACGGGCTTGTTTTTACACTGTTTTCTTAAATGACTTCCCCCCACAGTCAAAACAACTCTCCTGTCAACTTATTACCTTAAAAATAGTTGAAAAGATGACACTTGGGGAGAAAATGCTTAGAAAGAACAGCTACTTTCCTTGTGTGCTCCTCTGGCTCTGCATCTGGAAAGAGCCTTGCAGCAGACTTTAATCTTGCTTTCACTCCAGTTTACTTGGCCAAGTCACCTCACCTCTTTGAGCTCCAGACTCCTCAAGTGTAAAACATGATGAAGGCCCATAGATACACCAAAGGAATCACTCCAGGTTTTTAGCTCCACACCTGTGTCTTTGTTCCTCTCCTCAGATAGCAACTGGGAAGGCTTCCTGAAGGAGGTGGCATGGAAGAGGGTTGCTGACAAAAGATGAAACTGAGAGTTCAACCAATTTGCTTCTGTGTCACACCCAGTAGCAGCAATCCAGGGGTGGGGGATAGGGGTAAATGGAGTGGGTGGGGACATTATTTCCTGCTTTAGATTCCTGGACCCTCTCATCACTGTCCACCTGACTTTGCAGAAAGCTCTTGTCCCTGCACCCTTCGCTGGGCTCTGCATTGGTGTTCCTCAGCATAGCACCCCTGCCACCTGCGGCTTCCTCTTACAGCCCTTGGAGTTGGGGGAAGGGTACTGCCTCAGCCCCCAGTTTGGGGAGACTTTTAATCACTCTCTTTTGTCCATGGGCTATTAAAGTGGCTCCAGCTTGGAAACAATTAGTAAATTATTATTATTAGTTTCCGTTTGTGTGGCACTGCCCTTTGAGGAGCCCAGCTGATTTAATCAGGACTGGTTAATGGGAGCACAAGTAGGTCCCCACACTCCCCACATGCTGTGGAAACCAAGAGTGAATGAATAGATTGCACTCATGGAGAGCTCAGCATTTTGTGCAATCTTGAGCTACTTTCAGAGCAATCTCGGTGCTCCTGCCTCACTGAGCTGGCCTACAGAGAACTGAAAAACTGGGGATTGGGTGTGTCCTACATGGGAGATCAGCATCTTAGGGTGCTGCCCGGAGAGGGCCTTACTGCTCCCTACTCCCTCTTCATACCCTGCAGCCCACTCCCTCTTCCTTCTCTCTCCCTCACCTTGCTGCTTCTGATATACTCTACACCAATGGGTCTCAAGCTTCCACTTGGGTCAGAATTGTCTGGCATTCTTAGCAATACAGATAACTGTGACTCTTTCCAGGGTATATGACTCAGTGGGTGAGATGCAGGGACAAGAATATGCATCCCCAGTTCCCAGGTAATGCTGTTGGTCCAAGGATCACTCTTGGGAATCATCTCGTCGGTTCTCACTCCTGACGGCACAGTAGAATCACCTGGGAACTTTTAAGACTATTGGTGTCCAGCCCCCAACCCAGATGGGCTTCCTTGGGCTGGAGTGGGACCTGGAGTGGGTAGCTGTACAGACTTCCCTAGGGGATTCTCATCTGCCGCATGGAGAGGAGAACACTGGGCAGGCCTTTTCTTGGGACACAAGGACACACCTTCTGGGGATCTGAAGACCATTTGTCCGGTGGCTCAGAGATTCAGCTGGAAGAACAGAGAGGGAGTTGGTAGGATGGGGCTACCCAGGGCCGAATCTACCTTCTCTTCTTCCTTTCCTGTAAAATGCCTCTCACCGCTCCTCCTTCCTCCCTCCCATAACTGTCAGGGAAGGGCCCTGGAATGCAGCCTCATTGTGGTTCCCTTTTCCTCCTGTCTTCTCACTGGAGACCCTGTCCCTTAACAATGTCGGGGTGGTCCCATGACTTCTGGCTCCCCCTACTTGTTAGTACCTCCTCTGTGTCAAAGATCAGTCTCACAGCTGTGTCAGAGCTCTCTCCAGGAAGGGAAAATTGGCTTCTTATCCACCTCTTTCTCCAGGCTCCAGGATGGGGGTGTGGAGACCTCCTATGCTCGCTCTTCTCCTATCTGTGCCATGGACTGATTTTGCTTGAGTCCATGAGGCTCCACCTTTCTCCTGTGTGTATGGACCTCCCAGAGGTGTTTTTGTTCCATGGGGAGTGAGGGGAGGAGTGACTTTGTGTAGAAGGTGAGTCTGAATTTCCTAGAGACCAGATTTCTTACGGGCCAGAGAGATGTTGGCTATCCCAGCTTTGCTCTAGCTCCTCCACTTCCAAGAATACCCCTGAGCTCCCGTGTAGGGTGAGTTAGTCAGGCTCCCCCCACCTCGCCCAATTAGCCTGTAACTAGCACCTGGGGTATTGTGTCTTTCCCATGATTGTGCAGTCCATGGGTGTGTACATGTGAAAGTTCGCAAACTGAGTCTGTTATAGAGGGGATGAAGGGGATCATGAGCACGAGATAGTGTATGAGAGAGCACGAGAGAACATCAGAGAGTGAGAGAGCCCAGAGAAAAAGTGTGAAGATTTCTGTGGGACTGGGGAGATTGTCTCCCTGACCCTGACCTTGCCTGATATGTCTGTGTAACTGCTAAACCAATAAAGACCTTTGCAGATTGGTGAGACTGATGTTGCCCCTGCAGTCGGCGACGAGGATGGGATGGTTACCCAACACTCTGGAAGGGCTAACTGAACTCCCTTCTCCTGCCACCACAGGTTCATGCTTTCCTCTCTCGGACTGGGAATGTATGTCCTGTTCAAGGTGGTGGACACCTGGGTGGCTGAGCAGCCTGATCCTTTAATCTTTGTGGTCATGTGTGTGGAGCTCAAGATCCTCTTCTGTGCTCTTCAGGACATGAGAAAGCAAGGGGTCAGCAGTCCTTCAATTTATTCCTAGTCCTGTACGTGCCAGTCCTTTCTCCTCCATGGGGAACCTCATGTCTACAGAGGTGTGAAGTCAGGCACTTCTCCATCCTCATACCTCCAATAAGCTCCCAACGGACTCTCGCATCCCCTGTTTCACACTTCTGTTTTCAGTCAGCGTGTAGCTGGGGGCAAGTTCCTCTGCTTGCAGGCACCCCTCGCCCAAGGAAGGGTGAAGGGTTGTACAGGAGAACGTTCTCTTACCATGGATCTTATTCTTCCGCAGGCCTAAGGTCTCAGCCATGTTCTCAGTGCTTCTAGATGGAGGATGGGGTGAGAAGGAAAGGACAACTGGGAGCGGTTCTAGGTCCTAACCTGCCAGCTCCTGCTGGTGCTGCCTCATCCTCTCCTGGCACCCAAGCAGCTGATCAGGCCCATGGAAAAAATCCATTCTGCATTCATTCTCTACGTGCCCTTTGTCCTTCTCTCTTCTATGTTCTTTCTCCCTTCCTTGGATATGCAATGTCCCTGACTCTAAGTGCTGGGAATAGTATTTAGAGTATAGTATTTAAATATCATTAAATAGCATTCAGAGTATTTAGAACATGGCATGTCTTTAAGGCGGATCATCCCAGGAAACAGGTGGCTGTCCTCCAACTCACTGAGAGGTGACAGAACTATCTTACTCTCACCAGCACCCTCCCATGCCCTTCTGGGGATGTTTTCCAGCTACTGACCAAGCAGTGGTACTAGGGCGCTCAGACTATAGTGAAGGCAATTCCTGGGGAACAGGAGCAAAGGACAGGGCCACTTCACAAGCTCTGGGAGCTGATGGAGAGCACTTTCTGTCTTGGAAGAGGTGGCATTTGAATGGGATTTTGAAGGGTGAATAGGAATTTACCACTTAATAGAAGAACACTTTATTTTGAGGGAATAAAATCTGAAAGAGTGACTGATTGTTTGACTTATGTGATGATGTTTGTTGACATTGAAACACCATAGAGTTGATGATTGGTGGGATAAAGGAACAGAGGACCTGATGGGCCTTGGAGGCCATGCAGGGGGCCAGAAGCATCTCAGAGTATTCTGATTAAACATCCTTCTCCTTCCCAAGGCTTCTGTTTTACAGGATCTTGTTGATCATTTCCTGCACACAGAGGCAGTTCTACAGCCTCAATCACCTGAGGATCTCAAGAGGAGAAATCTTCTGACTTGATTGCAGGAAGGCAGAGGCATGGCAGGTGGCAGAGATAGGGTAGAGTAGTGGTGAGGCATCTCTTCTCCTTTGCTCTTCCCTTCCTACCGACTGAGACACACTAGCAGGGGGAGGCCCATGTGTCAGGTCAGGTTGTCAGCAGTCTTTGAAGTATGAGTGGCAGATATCTTGCCTGGGAAGAGAGAATTCATAGAATTTGAATGATTTACCTAAAAGCAAAGCAAAATAATCATTGTTCTTCAAGGGTGAGACTTAGGCATAATATTTTAAAAACAAATGTTTCCCTTTCTCAGATGTTCTGTGAGCATGTGTTGCTTTTCAGTAGAAAGCTCAAGTTCATTACGTAGCAATTTACTCAATGCCAGGCCTTTGAGAACCTGCAGGTTCGGTGGTACCTGAGACAGACCAATCCTCACCTTGCAGAGAGTGGCCCTGTCTCCCAGATAGTGGGCATTGTGGTGATCTGGGTATCCTTTCTACACAATCTCATTAGTCTTAGCAATGGCACTTGGAGACAGGCATAATCAATACCAGTTTATGATGAACCAGAGGCTTGGAGCAGCTAACTCACTCAGATAAGGCCACAAGGTTAAGGAAGCTGTACCAGCATGTAAGTGCAAATGTGTTTGATTCCAAACCTAGGCCCTCTGATGCCATTCTTTTGGTGTACTGGGTCCTTGTGCAAGTGCCACGTGCTGGTTTTACCCCATTCCTTCTTGGGTGAACCTGGAGCAGTCAGACTATTTTTCTGTTAGAGGGAGGGGGCTTATTATATGTCGCTTGTTCCTAACACCAGGCAGGATGAACATAAGTCACTCAACACAACTTCTACTTTAGTAAATGGTGATGTCAGCTGGAGTTGGGCTTCCTGCTTCATAGACCAATGCAGAACCCATTTCTCTTACTTGCTTCTAGTATTGGGTTTTAGGAGATACAGCTTTGGCTTAAGGCAGTCTCAGGATTAGTTACAGAGATGAAGACCAGAGTGAGCCAGGGGCAGCCAGGCTTGTGACATCAGAAATACTTCTGCTGTTAATAATCATGCTGTTTGGGGGTTCTTAGTGGGCAGGTAACTTATACTTTCTGCTAGATGGGTGTCAAAGCATATGATGCCAACCTTCATCAGAACACAGAACATTTGCCCTGGTGGCTTGCCTCAGATGACAGCATACGCTCTCCATAGTCTAGAGAAGAAAGCTGTTTCTGGTGGGGCCCAGAAAGCTACGCTGTGTACCCATTCCTGTTACCGTCATTTCCAGTAGGCCCATTTCTTCCCCTGCTGCCTGTGTAGCTCCCAGTAGCACCGCCTGGGGGAGCACCACTGTGCCAGACTGCGGGCTTAGGCAAAAAGCAGCATTTTGGGAGAATCTGCCCTAAGAGGTAGTTGTTGGCCTTGTGCAGGGGGCAACTGCCAAGAAGGCAGCTGAGGCATGTTTCTCTCTCCCTTAGAACCCTGAAGAGGAGGGTGGGTCAATGGGGGTTTCTTTTGTTTAGGGGATATAAGTCTGGATTCCCTTGTTTCTTACTCCTTGCATTATCTCTGGGAAGCAGAGCCAAATGAGCCCTTGCTAAGAGGTGCCAAGGAATCTAGCAGCATCACTGCAGCAACCCCCTCCCCCATGTGCTGGTCCTTTCGGTCCCTCTTCTGAGTTATCTTTTGGGGGTCCCCTTCTGAGTCTTGGTTTGTGTCAGGCTTGTGAGCAGGTCTTCTTTGGGTTGGGGCTGTCTTGTCACCCTGGAGACCTGCACCTTTCCGGCATTGCAACAGATGTAGCTGACGTTTGGCATTTCCATGGGAACAGAGTCTGACGGTAGCCAGACTAACTAGAGAGACTGCGGAGGAGTGAGTGCGAGTGTGAGTGTGAGTGCACGTGAATGCATGTGTAAGTGATGTTCTAGGAGCCCAGGGTTCTTGCGCAGCTTCTCTGTCTCACACTGGCTGATCAGCCTCCTGGTGGTGATAACACCGTGTCTGCAGCTCCTACGTCTCCGTTGCTGACGTAATATTGCACCGGGATCCATCCATCTGCATAATCATCTTAACCTGTTCCCACAAGAGAGTTTAAAAGGTCTGGGCTGTTGGAAAATGACCATAAAACCTGCACGCAGATACCTTTAACAGCGACGTCAACATCGATCACAGGGTAATTATGAGCAGAGAACGAGGGCACCATCCCTGTGTCTGTGTGTGGGAGCAGTTTGGGGCTGGATCTGTTCTGCCTTGCAAACGGGAGGGAGAGAAAGCATGGCAAGAGACCCAGGAGGTAGAAGAGTGGTATCTGCAGCAAGAACAGGATTCTGTCTTTATTTTACAGGGTGCTAAGTTTGTCTAAGAGGAGATGGTCTTTCGGAAACTAGGGGTCTCTGTCCACACATTTGATGGACCATGGGTTTCTCATACCAAAAAAGATTGTCTGGGGCTCTTCCTATAGTATAGTAGGTCCTAAACACTTCTTTAAACTGGCCATGTGGCCTCTCCTTCTTGCCCCTCCACCCCAACTTTCTCTGTGACTCCATTTTCTTATCTGTAAGTTGAGGGGATTAGAAAGGACCTCTGGCTCCCAAACTGTGTTCTGCAGAACCCCAGGGCTGGGCAGCAGGATTAGGAGGAGAAAGGGATAGGCAGGACGCAGACCCACCTCTTCACTCCAACCAACTCCTCTCCTTGGCCTGTGTGCAGGGCTCTAAAGATCATTTATGGAACACAACTCCCCACTGCCAGGGGAGTCAGGCTGTGCTGGGCTCCCAGTCTCTTAGGCTCTCTGAGCTTCAAGAGGTAATGGTGCTTGCCTTGAGAAAACAAATTTGGTTACCTCTTTAAATAAGTGTCTGTTTTGTAACTGTCTTTCTTATGGTGCATGCAACCTTCTCTTCTGCAAATAGTTGCATCTGTGTAGATAGAGAGCAAGGCTTGTGAGGCATGAGGACGTCATCAGTCCCACACAGACGGAGCAAGTGCAGAGCTATCAAAGTCTGCCTCCTCAACCCTGCCAGTGGCTGGGCTTTGTCAAGATGTTCTGGCAGAGGAACTTCTGCTCAGGACTGCTTGCCAGGTGTTGAAGCAGCAGGATGATCTCTTGATCGTCACCTCTGAACCTGGAGCCTATCTCCCTTTCTCTGACCCACATGAACCTGGGTCCCCTCCTCCGGAGGAGGAGCAGGGACTGCTCTCATCCCCTGGAAGGTCCCTGGTGACTTAATCTTGCTGGGGACCTCAGACCCTCCACCTGATTTGTAGACCCTTCAATCTGGGGCTCCCTTCGCTTCAGTTTTAGGGGCTGTAATGATATTGCCTGAGGACCCTCCATTTGTTTCAGGTCAGGCCTCCAGGAAGGAGGAGGAAAGGCCAGATAGCCTTCTCATCTGGTTATCCAGGACATGGAACCATTTCCTGGTGAGCCCTGCCAGCCTGGATTTCTTTCCTTCATGTCCTCTGGACTCCAACCGGACCTGGTTCCCACATGCCCTGTCGGTGGCATAGCTACCTCGCTCCAGGTCGAGGGCTTAGAAGGTGGCCATTTAAGGAAGGAATGGTGATACCTGTCAGCTGTCATCTCTCACAAAAGGCTCAGCACCTGCTTAGAGAGCTGTTGACCAAGTTTCTTCTCAAAATTTTGCTTTGGGTCAGTCAGTGGGTGGTCAAAGGCCACTCCCCACCGAAAGGCTGTTGGGTGCAGCATTCTTCTCCCCAAGTGAAGGTGTAGACTACTAAAGATTCAGCCAGGGTTGGGGCTGGAAGCGGAAGGTTCCCAGGTGGGAGGTGAGGGAGGTATGTTGTACAAAAATCCTATACCCCTACCTCCATCCAAGCAGCACTGCTTTCAAATGTCTCTCAGTTGACCCAGTCCATGACTCATTCTTCCTGTGACAGAAACCTGACCTTCTGAGGTCCTGAAGGTCCAGGAAGAGGACTTTCCAGAGATGGAAGCAAGGTCTTTGACTCCCAGGTAGTTCTCATCACCCCAGCTAAGGCTGCGTGCCCCTTGGCAGTTGTTATCTTAGTTATGGCCATGGGTTGGGGAAGGAGCTACATCGAAGCACAACCAAATTCCTTGAGATACTGGTAGTTTAAGCAAGAATGGTCCCCTGGAAGGCAAGACACCTGGACTTACAACCTCCGATCTGCTACTGTGTGATGTCGACTGAGAAGGTCACCCTCTCTGCCAGCCACTCAGCACCGGAGCTATGCAGTTAGTGGCTGGACTCTGGGAGCCCTTAAGGCCCCATCAGGGGCCCCTGCTCTAAGCAACCTCATGAATATTCCCAAGACACATGGGAGAAGCTTCAGGTGCTGGGCAGGAGATCACGAGTCAGACTGGGGCCCACATGCTCTGTGGAAGGAGGTCCACAATGGTACCTGCTCCTCTCTGCTGTCCTGGTTCAGACGCCTGCACCATGAGCGCAGTGACCACAGATCTGCTGCTGCCTTTGGCTGGCGCTGCACTCCCTCTTGCCCTGAGTCTTCCTCCCCCCATCATTCCTTGGAATCTACTGGTGACAATGCTCTCAGTCTCTCCTTAATGGAAAGTGGGCATGGAACACCTCCTAAGGACATGGGAATTGACCCTTTGGATGTGGCAGGGTCCTGCTTATTGTCATTGGGCTGCTGTGCAGACTGTCTCCTCCTGCCAGATTCAAAACGCTTTCACCAGGATATCCATGTACTCTTGGGAAGCACCGAGTCTGGTGGGGACATGGCAGTACTGATGCTATGCTCGAGGCTCTCTGTCCACCCTCTTAGCATGCTGAGACAGACCTCTGGTCCCTATTTCCTGCAGCCCACAGCTGCCTCCACTCCAACCCCAAGGGGCTGGCAGAAGCCTTTTTCTCAGTTCTTTTGGGATTGTCCTCCTGCCTCGCAGACACAGTCCAGTGTGCCTAGATCAGAGGGAGGGTCCTCTGGTCACTACCCCAGGCCTGAAGGATCTTCCTTTAACCTTATCTGTGTGGCCCTTTCAGGTGTAACCTGTTCTCTGCCACCTCCCATGCCTTTCTAGGGCCTGTGCTCTTTTGGGGGCTGTCCCCAAGCAGTTGACCCTTCCTTGAAGAATGACTTTCATTGTGCTTCTCTCTCCAGTTTAGAGAAATCTCTTTTTGTCTAGGGAGAAATTCTTCCTACTCATGTTTCTTCTGAGATCTCTTGCTTCTTGCTGAGAACTGTGTTTTCCTCTTTATTTCTCTGTACATCCTTTGCATTCTTCTAATGGATTTTTGCTGTCAGAAGCAGAAACCCGGATGTCCTATAGACTCTGTCTGTCTTCTGCTGTGCAACAATCCTGAAGCAAGTATATACAGGGACTAGGGTCTGAGGAAGCTCACAATTCAGGAGAGGAAAAGACCCTATGCATTGGTATTTTAAGATCTTATTCAGACACACCTGGTAAAAACATACGTGAACACAGTGCCCGTGACTGGGCTTGTTATTAAGGTCCTCTTGAAATAAGCAGAGCTCAGATGTGGGCTGGGTTCTGCGGTCCACAGGATGGGATGAATCTTGGCTTCATTCCTGAGAGCCACCTGTGATGGCAGAACAGTGTGAAGCTACACTTGGACCAAATGGGAAGGTCACCAGAGGTCTCTGTCTGCAGGTAGTAGGTGGAGAGAAGCCACCTCCTTCCATTCTGGAGAGCAGGCAGGAAGCAGAAACCCTGCATGCACGTTAGAGGAGAGGGGAGGAGGTCAGGTCTCAGGAGTGGTCTCCAGAGGGCCTTGGTTTGGATGTATAGTCTGAGGAATGTAAACTTTGTCTTCAGCCTCAGAGAGTCATGGAGGCTCATGGCAGGGGAGTGGATGGTGAAAGAACTGCAAAGGTCCTGTGTCAGTTTGAAAAGTAGACTAGATCATCACTGAGCTCGGGGATATTTGGAAAGCTTCTTTAAGAACTTATTCATTCATTTATTCATTCACTGAGCAAATATTTATCTTCTACCTTCCATATGCCAAGCATTATTCCACAGAGGTGAACAAAGAAGACCTCTTGTCTCCCTTGGTGCTTGAAGAGACAGACAGAAAGTGAACAACATATAATATGTCCACTGGATAGTGAAATATGCTTAGAGAAAGATGATAGCAGGTGGGTAAGGAGACAGAGTAAGAGCATGTGCTTTTAGGTAGGGTATACAGTGGTAAAGAAAAAGGTATTCATGCCTCTTGTTTGAGAAAGTAAGGCAGATTTTATTGGGTGGGAGGATGGAAAGTTACTACAATGGAATTTGTAGTAGGGGAGAGAGAATGGGCCCAAGTCTGCACACAACAAGGAAAAGTGGGTATTTGTAGCCCCAGAAACGCAGGGGGAGCCTGTGAATGGAAAGTGACTAAGAGGAAAAATGAGGATAGGAGGAATTCTGGCTAAGTGTACTTAACAAAAATTTTTCTAAAGGTCGGCCAGAATGGTCAGATACCTCCTGAGGGCTGGTGGAGGATGGGGAGTCCCCCCAGATATCAAGAATGATCAGCTGTTGAAGGTGGGGAAATCACAGCTAAGCCGACTTAACAGGATTCTTGCCAAAACTGTATAACACGGAGATAAACACAGACGCCCCAAATTGAGGTCATGATGGGAAGAGCTTTCAGGAGAGCCTGATTAAAGTTTGGGCCAGGCAAGAATCTTCACCAGCATCCCTTCCGGTTCATGCCACAGTGACACTGGGGTAGACAATGAAGAGAATGTGGAATCGAGTTGCCCTGAAGAAAGTATTGACTTCAGACTGCCGAAATGGATAGGGTGTGCATTCTAGGAAAGAGAAACAGTGTGAGCCTTGTAGGAGAGTTTGTGAGACCTGTATCCTGCCAGTCTTGCTAGCACAGAGGTTTGGAGGGGCGAGCTCTGAGTGATGATGATGGAGGGAGGTGATTCCATTTGGGACATGAGTGCTGAGGTTAGACTGAAGAATTCAGCCTTGCTTTCTGAGCAGGAGGGAGCAGTGGGGTGAAAAGCCCTTTGATCCCTGCAGAATGCTACCTTCCAAAAAGATGATGGGGGTGGTTAGGGCAGGCACCTGGCAACAGACTGAGCATGCTCAGAGATCCCCCTCCTTTGCAATTACCAGCCTGAGTCTCAGGGCAGGACCAGATCAGATGAGGGTCTTCTCCATATCAAAGGGGAGATTAGCTTGGAGCCCCTGACAATGTTAGATGTGCTGCCCTCACTCAGCAGCGATGCCTCCGAGACTGTCAGCTTTATATCTGCTTCTTTTTATCAATACGGTCAAATAATTCTCTAGGCATTTATCATTTTAAACTGTCACAGTCCAGTGCCTTTCCCGAGGACCAAAATCAATACTGATCTTGGTTTGAATACTTTTCTGACAAGGTTCCTATTTGTAGATTCACAAGTAGAACTAATGTGTGTTAAAGCTATTCAGTTTGGCATTTTGCAGCTCCATTGACACATTAAATATAGGCGTTCACCACGACGATTAACCTTACAACTATTAAGTAATAAAAATCCTGCATACATATTTATTAGCTGAACATCCTACTCTAGCACAATGCCTTCCCCGATGGAAGGAAAATCAGAGAGGGTCCGGATGGCTGCCGAAGAGATGAGTTCATTCTTTGCACACACTGCCCACAGGGACTCGGGGATGTCCAGGTTTTGGTGGGAGGAAGTTGTTGCTTTGGGAATGAAAGCCCTTATGGACCTGGGGCTGACTAGAGGCTGAGTGGGTGGAAAGAGAGCTGAGGTCTCCTAGGTTTGTGACTTTAATCCTGATGTCCTTAAATAAGTACCTTTTCTCTCCTTGGGACTTACTTTTCTCACCTGTTTAATGGAGCTAATCAGTGCCTCTGGCCTTTGTGTATGTCCTGGTATGAGTAACTTTGTAGAGTATATGAGGGTTCACAGGCTGCTTACCCTGGGAGAGACCATCTTGGGGGCTTTGGCTGCTTCAGGGCCTGCTCTGGCCACCAAGATGGTTAGGGGAATCAACATCCCAGCTGACTGATAACTCTTCACCCAGCACAGCAGCAGAGGCACCAAGTCGCTGAGCTTGGGGGTCCATTTCATGATGAAGTTTGGTTCTCTAAATGCCTCCCAGCTCATTGAGGGGGGCACCTGCTTTCTGAGGCAGCATCATGAAAAGCCCTGTTTTCTGGCCCACAAATGCCCAGACCTCAGCATGCGGATCTGGGCTCAGGATGATGCAGGGTGGATGTCTACTGATGTAACTGCCCTTCTGACTGCTTGGCACCTGGGTCCTGACTGTTACTGACACTTGGCATAACTCCTCTGAGCAGAGGCTTCACAGTGAAACACATGAGGGGGTCTGGGATCAGCACTCCCAAATTCAAATACCCTTGGCAGCTCCTAGGTCTTTTTTTCTTTCGTCACCAGTTAGCAATGTTTACAAGCTCTGGCACAGTCTCTGACCAGCACGGGCAGGGGGAGAGCATAGCTGTGAGCAGGACCATGTAGTGGAGGTGACATGGATTTCCCAGCACTTAACACTACTTGGCATTAATGCCTGAGGAGGGAAGGGGGAGAGGACCCTGGGAAGACTGCCTGGAGGAAGGGACCTCTTTTCTGAGGCTCACTGGCTGATCAGGATTAGTTAGGCAAAGAGTAGGGGAGTGCTGCAGGCAGGGGAACAACATGTGGGGTGGGAGCTGAGATGATGCCCCAACCCTATCCAGGGCCCTGGTTAGTGTGCTCTGACTTTGTGGAGCCTCCCTGAGCTTTCACAGTGCCTTTCTTTTCTCCTTTACACACAGGGATCTTCTGGCTCCCCAGTGTTTCTCGACACCCTCCCCCATTTCCTCTCACAGAGGTTTTTCCTAATAAATTCCTTGCGCGTTGTATCCCCTGCGCTGCCGCTTTGTGAAGGTCCAGGTTAATGCCAGCAGCAGTGCTCAGGAGCCGAGGGGGCTCGTTCTGGCTTCTGGGAAAAGTGCGCGGGTGGAAATGTCATTTTCATTTTACAGACAAAGGAACAAATGCTCTGCAAAGTTCGAGATATGAAATACTTTCTCAACAGCAACATGGTGCACAAAGATGAGGCCGTGTTGATCACTGTTGAAAGTATAGGAAGCAAGTCCTTCCTGGGAGCCCAAATGCACATTCGACGTCCTATCAGATCTTCTTGATGGCTCAAAAGGAACGTGTTCTTGTTTCTGTGAACATTCGGTGAGCAGGGCCCTGCGCTGTCAAGTGCCTTCACCAAGGGCACGCTGACTCTGGGTCTGGAAGCGAACCCGGTCTGTCTGCAAAGCACGTCTCTCTGTTTCCCAACCCCCTGAGGTGTTTTCATACTGTCCACATGCTGATGGACAGCCTCTCACCTCTTGACTCTCACTGACAGGAGGATGCTTCTGCCCTGACTCTGGTTACAACTTCAAGAGAGCCTGGGGCTGTAATGTGACTTTCCTTAGAGAAAAAAATAAGACTCTGGAATCCCAAGCAGGGCAGGGAGGAGGCTGGAGATCTCTTTGGTTTCCCCAGACTGGCTTTCCCGTGATTCAGAAGGGAACCATCAGGAGGCTGGTTTCAGGCTGGTTCTTGCTTTGCTGGATGAGCAACCAGGACAACATGTGACCTGGTCACTGGGATGCTCCCAAATCTGAAAGATCAAGAGCAACCCCAGGCTAGAGATGGGAGTGAGAGGGAGGTCTGACCCCAGGCACCTGGAGGAACTGGCTCTGGTTTCCAGACAGAGGGGATGCTATTCCCCAGAGGTGAAGGTTTGGGGGAATCAGTCCTGGATCACTTATACCCGCTCATGGGATTCTCTCCCTATGATGGTGGGGGAATTTGCCACTGTCAGCGGGTGTATGCTAACGTGCTCCTGGTTTTTCTCTGTTTCTATTTTCTATCCTGACAGAAAAATTGTGATTTTCACACTGTCATGAAACCAATAGGTCCCTGACATATGTTTTTGTAATCTGTGCAGCTGATTTCCTGCATTTCTGACAGTTCTATTACATCTCTGACAGTTTTATAAAATTTTCCCTCTGGGAAGTTGAGGGGGGCATGTGCCTCTCCCCCTCCATAGCCCCTAGTCCCCATGCTAACTTGTGTTTGGAGATTAAAAAGTAGCATGGATATTTTCTCTCACTCCTGTCCCCATGTTAGCTGCCAGCCATCTCCTGAGAGAAAGGAGGTGAAGTACAACAAATAGACGAGGGAGCCCTGAACGCCGAGTGACGCAGTGACAAGGCCCACACGGCCAAGCTGCGTTGGCTCAGGGCCCCCTGAGGGTGAGGTGCTTCATCCATGGGCTTCAAATTGGACTGATTCCATCTGAGCATCCCAGGTCACCTCCGTGAACAGAAAAACTGTGCTGAGGAGCAGATTAGCTACCGTCTTGAGCAATGCCTGATGAAGGAGGATCATGTCACCACTGGGGCATACAGAGACTTGGCTGCAACCTGTGGGTGTATGCTGCATTCAGGGTGTTGCATTCATGCATATCTGTCCCTTGCAATATGCTCTGTCAGGCCCTGGGGTGATTGAACCATGGCCCCTGAGCTGAGTGGCTCCCTGAGTTGTGTTTGGGTATGTAGGAACTATTACGTGTATTGCACCCATGGATTAAGGTAGACCTATACTGTATGACTTTGTCCCTGTTCTTGGGAAGCACCCATGGGCAGCTCGCAGTGGGATCAAGTGATAGGGTGCACACATGGCTATATATGCTGGGGACACATTGTCCTTTAAGTCAGCTGATGCTGAGGAACACTGTCCATCTTCAGGACAATTGGGGGACATAGAAGCAATGGTGGAAAGGACACTAATGGGAGGGGGATGGAAGGAAATGCCATCTCATCTTGGAGCATTGGCTACCCTTGGAGCAGGAGCCTGGTTGTCCTGGGCCTGTCTCTGCCTAGAAGCCTTGAAAAATCCTGTCCCCATAATCTCTAAAAAGAGGAGGCATTTAACGTTATCTTGGGGATTCTCTAGGCGGCACAGGTAAGATGGCCCCCAGACCCCCAAATAGCACCCCAGGCGCTGCCACATCTCAGCCTGCTCTTGAGACATTATTTGGGGCTTCTCAATTGACTTAGCCATTCTGATTTTCCTGTCTATGGAAAACGAGGTGTTGCCATGGCAACTGCCACATTACATGGTTCTGTACTGGCGATGCCTCTGAGATACAGAGCAGCTTCTCAAAGAGATACACTTTTCAACATGTCATGTAGAATTCTGTACTTGTTAGGGAAAATCGCATTTCCAGCAAAATGACATGCTTCTCCGGGGCTTGCAGACGCACAGCTCACGCCTTTCTTAAACAAAGAATTTCATTCATTGCCTTTCTCCTGCCTCTCTGGCCTGCCACTGGTTACCCACCCCTCCCAAACCCCAATATCCTTTACATAAGACAAGAATCTGGAGACAAGGGGCTGGGTGCAGGGCAGGGAGCCAGGAACCAGGGCAGAGGTCCAAGAGTCAGCTTCCCTTTCCATACGCGGCTCCAAGGACCAGGTTGGGGGTGTTGGTGCCTGGGTCGCTGAGTAGGGGTCAGGCAATCAGGAGGATGGCTGCCTTGGTCCTCTGATGCCCCTCAGTTTGTTGACCTGATTTGTTGGAATGGTGTTTAGAAGGATGACTTCAGCCCCACGCATTGGATGGTGCTGAGGGCTGAGCGAGGGCTTGTCCTCTGGATCCAACATGCATCCTTTGTATGCAGAAGAACTGTGCTAGTTTTTTTTCCAACATGCATCCTTTGTATGCAGAAGAACTGTGCTAGTTTTTTTCCAACATGCATCCTTTGTATGCAGAAGAACTGTGCTAGTTTTTTTCCTGTGTACTCTCTTTTGGGGCCTGAAAAAACAAGGTATGAAGACAGGCAGTGTCCCGGGATAATGCCTGATCTCAGCTCTCCCATCTTGGTGTCATTTCTGATCTGACACATTCTCCTTGCTCCACATTTGCCAACCATTCCTTGAGCAGACCAGGGTGGATGCTCGCCAAAGATGGTGTTCTGAGATTGAGTCTCCAGCACTCTATTGGGGATTCCAGACCCCCAATAGAGTCATGATGAGCAGACTGGAACCCCTATTTCCTAGATCCTGTGACTAATAACTTGACCACTGGGTTATTCTGATGAAGCTTGAGCTGACTTGATCTTCACTTGAGAAACTGGTTTCCTTTGTTTTGAACTCAGATTGGGGGCCCTCTCGTGTTCCCTTTTTGTATACTGGCTCTTGCTGGGAGGTGGGTTGCAGACCAAGCCATTGTGCAGCCAGGGTAGAACCTTATGCATTGAGATGAACAGAGCTGCACTGGGGGTCCCCAGCATGTCCTGTGTGGACATTTCCCTCAGAGCAGGCAGTATTCTAAGGAGGCAGGCAGTGCTGTCATGGACAGCTTTGGTGATCTGGTAATTCAGGGTTCAGAGTGACTGAGTTCTGGGCTGGAAGAGCACTGACTGTGCTGATGGGAGCTGTTGCTCTGTGGCTGACTCAATGTCCCTTCATTCTTTCCTGTTCCAGTGGTAGAGGAAATAAGCAGTTCCCTCGGGCTAACCCCGTAGCTCATGCTGGCCTCTCCTGTGGAGTTTGGGGGAATTTTCTTTCTCTGCTTTGCTCAAGGTAATCACATTGTCCCTGGAAATAACTTGACTAGGAAGTCTTTGGAAGTCCCTGGAAAGCTGGGTGTTGGAAGATCCCTAGACATGCTTCTTGTCCAGGCTGATTATCCTGAGCTTGATTTCGTAGACAAACTGGACAGCAGGTATCTTTCAGTCAAGGGCCACAGATAACCTTCGAGGAGTGCAGTAGGTTGACATTGGACATTGGGTCAGTTGAGAAATAGTAAAGCTTGAGTCAGACACAGAAAAGCCATCCTTCTCCTTGGTCTGGGGGAACAACCTTGTGTGAGGAATTCAGGAGGCCTTCTCTTTGAAACCAGAGCTATTCACATAGTGTCCACGGATTGATTAGTGTTAGTCTGCAAACTGTTGACAAACAAGGGATGAGCATGTACCTGAGTACAGAGCAAATGCAATGCTCAATACATGTTTAGTTTAATTGATTTTATATGTATATAAATTTGGTAGCAAGATTTTCTCAATGGATGAATTAGTGAATTAAATTAAGTTCTGGGGTAAGCTTCTTGGAACCTCAATGTAGACAAACCTCCCCTGCATTGTACTCCTCTGTCTCTTGGTGTGAGATGGGAAGGATCTTCCACTGTGCTGCTTCAAACCAAAAGCACCTCTTTATTGGCCTCCAGGTCCTCTACTGGGTCTCCCTGACTCCAGGTTTGCTTCCTCCAACCATGATAGCTTTACTTAACAACTAGATTGAATTTGAAAAAAATGCAACCCTGGTTGTGTCACTTTTATGTCACATAACTGCTGGTGGACCTCTTACTCTTGTAATAAAGCCTAAGTTCCTTCCATGATAAAAGGGTCCTGTTCAGCTCAGTCCTTTCCTGTGTTTCCCACCTTACTACACACTTTGCTTTTGTTAACTAGTACAGTACATCTTCCAGTTCTTCAAATGTACTGTTTTCTTTCAATTCTAGGCCTGTTCCCAAGATGTAACTCCTATCTAGAACCCTGTCCTCCCTTTCCTTGACTTGGCTAGCCCCTGTCTTTCCCCCTTTTCTCATCAGAGAAATAATCTTTGAGTCCCTTCTTAACCATCTGGACTGATTAGGTTGACCTTAACTGTATGACAGAGACTCATTATTGCTCCCAAATATCCTTCCTATCAACGAATCCCTCATTCTGATTAAACTCATGATTGCTTAGAATAATCATGTTCCCAGCCTCTCTTGTAGCCAAGTACAGTTGAGTTACTAAATTCTTGCCAGTGGGATATAAACAGAAGGGCTTATGGGAGGTGTTGTGAAAAGGATGAGTGTATCTTCTTCCACCCTTCTCCCTCCTTCTAGCCAGTGGGAATGCAAATGTGATGCCTGGAGCTTGGGCAGCCATGTGAAGAATGGCAAGGTAATAACTTGGCTCTCTGATGACTTTCAAGTTTCCTATAATTTTGGACAGCCTATCTTCAGTTTTCTTTCATATGGAAGAGAAATAAGCCCCTATCCTGCATAAGCCACTATTATTTTAGTAAATCACAGGAAAATCTCATTCTAATTGATGCAGGTGCAAGTAACTGAATACCTGAAAGCAGGGAAGACATTTTTGTTAACTCCTTCAATAAGAAATCTGAAGGGAGGGCTAATCTATGATTGCTTCTGCAACCTTAATCATTGTGATTCACTCAGTCTACTCCTCATGGTCACAAGATGACTTCAGTAGCTCTAAACTTCAGTAGCTCATAATGACCTCATATGGCACTATCCCAGGTAGAAGGTTGAGGGTGGGTTGGAAAGTGAATAGAGTTCTCTCCATAAGCCTGTCTTTTTACCTGGGAGAAAACCCTTCTCAGAAATTCCAACCAACTCCCCATGGCAGTCAATGGTCAGAACTCAACCTGCAAGGAAGGCAGTGACAAGAAGACTCTGGTATTTCAGCCTGTTTTTTTTTTTTTTTTAATCTGTGTTTTTAGTAGGAGCAGGTGAAGATGAAGGCTGGAAAAGGTCAGTAATTAGATACCCCCTCATGCCTTCCACATTTCCCCTGCTGCTTCTGACCCAGGACTCAAATGTCTGTTGGTATCCAGAATAGGCACTCCAGGAGACCAGCTGTTGGTACCAGGAAGATCTCCACAAGCGGTAGGGAATGCAGCTCCTGGAACCTGGTTCAGATCCTGTCTCTATTTCTCTCTCTTAAAGGAATTAACATTTCTGTGCTCATTATTAATAAGGGAATCATAACTCAGATCTGTCTCATAGGTTGAAGTTTAAATGAATTCAAGTGTATGAAGTACTTAAAAACCCCAACTCTCAAATGACGTAGCTCGTAAGAATCATATGGTGTCTGGGCCCTACCTACAGAGAGCTTGATCTAACTGGTTTGTGCTCTGGTTCTGGTACTGGGATTTCTCCTTAGTCCATTCTGACGTGTATCCTAGAACCTGGCATGGAATAAACTTATACTAAATGTTAGCTCTGATTGGTTTATCATTGTGGCCTCATTTCCAAGCCTAAAGTCCAGTACACAGCACTACCTCACTGTTTGTTGAATGAATAAGTGAATGAAAGTTTCAGGGCAAGAAATGGTAGTGGTCATTTAGTCCAGCCTTCTGACACTAGGATTGCTGTTTTGCCTACTCTGTGTAGCCTCAGTTGCATACATCTCTCATTG
The DNA here is from genome assembly GCA_004024945.1 of Uropsilus gracilis. Taxonomy (NCBI): domain Eukaryota; kingdom Metazoa; phylum Chordata; class Mammalia; order Eulipotyphla; family Talpidae; genus Uropsilus; species Uropsilus gracilis. The sequence goes on from PVHY01001156.1 coordinate 155,237, forward strand.
GGCTCTAGGGCTGTTTCCACCTTCTCTAGGACAGGTCCTAAGGCTCTGTGCCACCGCATGGTCTCCTCTGTCTTCCTCAGGCAGGATGAAAAAACACGATAAGAGGAAAGATTTGCAGAACTCACGCAGCAGCTTTGTGACTGAACTGCCTGGCCCTCCCATTTCTCATCTGGCCACCAGCTTTAGTCCCAGCTGCATTGCTCCTGGGGATGTGGCATGGGCCTTAAAGGGGCTTCTACCCTTTTTTGGGGGTGCCATCCTGGTTGGGTGGTATAGATTTCTGCTGTAAACATGGCCCATCTGGGAAAAGCCCAGGTGCCACGTTTTGAACAGCTCTGAAACTTAAAGCTCAGAAGGCTTTGAAATGCAAATATTTTGAAGGAAACATAAGGTAAACATGAGTGCTTATTTCCCCCTGATGAAAACAATATGCTGTTTGCTCTGAAATGTAAATAGGGCCTAGATCTCTTTTAAAGAAAGCCATGTCTCATATTTTTAGGTCCAGGGTAGTATCATTCCTAAAAATACGTGCATACGTGCAGCCTTCCCACCCCGCCTGAATCCACACTCCCTTTTTTTGTCCCGGATGCCCCTCATTCCAGGCATTGCTATCTTCTCCCATAACTATTCTAAACCACCTCCCCTCCTCCCAATCTGGAATGCCACACTCCCCCTCCTCAACCCTTATTTAATTTTTCCAGTACTCCCTGAGTGCTTGGGAGTTCCTTTTGGATAGAATTGGGGGAAAAAAAATCTGTAGCCAAAGGCATTTCACTGACTTGAAAGAGATTTTATGGTGCATTGAGTTCTAATCAACTTTAATAAGTATTTAATGCGGGAAGAAGACTTTGCCCCCAGCCTTGCGGCTGGCCATGCGTGATCACAGCCCCCTGTTGGCCATGGGAGAAAGGACCGCTGCTGGGCCCCATGGCTTGGGTGGGCGCTGCATGACAGCGGCAGAGAAACGAATAATTAGCGATTTCAACCCCTGATAATGAGTAGCTCCATGATCCTTCTTGGAGCCATTAGGAGCATCTATCTTATTAATGATCCCTCCAGACAGCCGCGAGCCCAGGCACTGGGATCTGATGGGGCTCTGGCATCTCATCTGTGTGCTGAAGAGCAGAGAGGGAAGGTGGTCATTTCTCATGTCTTTTAGCCATGGAATTAGGACTTTCAGGATTGGCAGCACCCATGGGGCGGATCTGGAGAGCCCCCACTGGAGTCCCTGTATCATTCATGCTCGGCACCCCTCTTCACCCAGCAAAGGAGAACAGTAAACACACCTTTTGTTGTGTGCCCATCCTGTGCCACATATGCTGGGAGTGCTTTCACTTGCCTTGTCTTCTCTTCCTTCTGTCCTGTCATTTACCTAGGAATGATATAGCAGCTTTATGAAGAAGTCTGCTGAGGGGGTCCAGGGCCATATCCAAATTCATACAGCTAGAAAGGGCCAGCCCCAGAACTGGATGGCCTATCTTTTGGTTGGGTCTTTCCTCTATCCAGCACAGTCCTATGAATGAATGAAAGATAGAGCAACCCTTCTTGAATGACTTTTCTCAAAGGCAGTGCCCTGCTATGAATCACAGACTGTTCATTAGGCACATCTGGCTTATGGGTATGAATCAGTTTAACCCCCATATGTCTAAATAATTGGGAAATATCCACATGAATTTCCAGATGTACTGAAAAAACTGGAAGATTTGAACACCAAATTTGTCCCACGTGGCTAGAAGTCAGGGGCACCTGACAGTTTACCACAGTCCTTGCCATTCCTTATTGCCAGGCTTGCCTGATTTGTAGAAGACCTATCTGTCTTCTGAGGTTTGATTGAGTCAATTAGACCTATAATTTCCAAACCTTATTTTATCAGCAAAGTCCTTTTGTCACATTTTAAGGGAATATCATGATGTAGTGCATGCTTACACAGGGCAGGCAGGTTCATTGTTAGCTCTTGCAAATGGGTAAAGAGAGTTATGGAGCCCTTGATAGATTTTACAGAACTATTAATGTTGAGCCAGGTACACAGTCACAGCAGGCAGGGAGGTTGGCATTCAGAGAGGCAGGCAGGGTGCCTCCTAGCCCCTGAGAATGTCCATATGCTCTCATTCCTCTCTTGATCTTGTCTCATCTCAGAGTGATCCTGTCATTTTACCTCAGAGTGATGCCACAATTTTAGCCCTCTCTTCTTGGTTCAGGTGTGCATACCTACACATGTGTATGTCCCTGCTCTTTGTGCCCAGGTGTCCATAATCATGGGCGCACTTAAAGAACAAAGGTGCCAGCCATAGACGTAAAACAGCCAGTTTCACTTCATTTATCCTAGGTGCCTTCTCATTTGGACTCTATCTTCCACCCAGGTTCAAGAGAACACAGCTTGGGATAGATTTTCATGAAAACAAATAAATGACAATATCTCAAAGATCCATAGAACTCAGCAGAAGGTGCCTTGTCTGGACCCAAAACTTTGAAAGTTAACACTAGTAGAGTTTGAGAAGCCTAGACCATCAGGGAATTCTAGGAAGGACACCTGACTGGCTCATGTTCACAAAGAAGGTGCATATCTGAGTTAGTATTTGAACTTTTAATTTAGATCCTCTTGTCACTCCTGAAAGTTTTTCTAGAAGAATCTCAAGTGTCAAGGTCTGTGTGCCTAGACAGCTAACAAACTGAGGCCTAGTCAAACATGAGCACTCCATCAAATACCCTGGAATCTCTAGCATTCGGGAAAATGAAGACGAATTCCTACTCACCAAGTAAACAGAACTTATTGCTCTGGGTGGTACCTCATAAACTGTGGTTTGACCCACATTCAAGATATGTAAAATGTGGAGTTTCTTCCAGACATAGTTGCTTTACTAGTGGTACTTTAAAAATTACTTTTATGTGAAATGTGTACAACACAGATATATAAAAGAGGAGGGCATGCAACTATTTCTGAGTCTTCAAAATGAATCATGAGACTTGAAAGGGATTTGGAATTATAATGTTGCCTGGTGTTCTGGCTCAGGGGTCATCAAGCTCTTCTATAAGGGGTAAGAAAGTGAATATCTTTGCCTTAGCAGCCTGCAAGGTTGCAACTACTCAAATCTCGCATTGTCACTTGAAAATATTAGTGGGTCAGAAACAGGCAAATTAAACTACCTCACAAAGGAAAAGCTGGTACTTAAACCTATTGCTATCAGGTCCACCCACCCATGCACATCAGCAGTGCAAGACCAGATAAACAAAACCAGAACTTATTAACAAGAGGATAAGGAAACTAGAGTTGCCAGCACCACCAAGGCCCCTGGGTGTCTCACCCCAGTCCAGTCTTCAAGTTCCAGGCCCAAAAGCTGCACGTGTTTCCAATCACACATGTGTCCAAGCAGAACGGTGCTTCTTCTTCTCTGCTGGTACCTGTCCCAGCTACAAGCCAGCAGCAGGGACCCCAAACCAAACAACATGAAATAGGCCAACACCAAGTCCAGGCTTCAGCAAGCTGCCCTTTCATCAGTGACAAACATTTTCTTGTTGGTCTGGACTCTTCCCTGTGGGCCAAAAGCCTGCAACTTCGCCTCTCTCTGCTTGCCCAGCTGTGACAGCCCCATGACACCCACTCCTTCTTCTTCCTTTCCAGTCTGGGCATGTATGTCTCCTCCATGCATGCCCTCTTATGTTCCTTTTCATGTTCTTCTCATGTTCTTCTCATGCCTGTGCTCTCTTCTCAGGAAGTTTCTCTCCTTGGTCCATGTGCTTCATCGAATCTCCACCCATAATGGCATCCCTCTAGTTCAGCTGCATCATATTACAAAGATGGGGCCACAGTCCCCCAATTCAACCCCCTTACAAAGTCAGTTAAAGATACTTGTAAGGGATTGGGCATGACTGGGTCCCAATAAAGTTTTGTTAACAAAAATAAGTGACAGTCATGTTTGGTGTGGGTACCAGGGCTGCTGACTCCTGCTCTCCTTCTATCTAGCAACTCTGCTTTGTCTTAGAGGCTCCATAGTAGACAAATCTGAGAGCAGTACAAGGAGTAGAGTTGGAATTTTCCAACACCCACTCTCTGATATGAAGTGGCCTACAAATGAATTTGATTCTAATACTAACTACTTGGAGACACATCCCACAAACTAACGACTCAGTCCCACAAGATTATCATCCAATTCAGATCCCCAACTACAAGACTCTTTGTATTCCCAAACTACCTGTTCTTCTACCCAGTTAACCACAAATTTGGGATTTCTTTCCACCTCACCCTCAAGCCCTGGATTCAACAATTTACTACAATGACTCACAGAATTGAGGAAAGCAATGTACTTAACAGTGATCATTTTATTATAATGTATTAATGAACAGCCAGATGAAGAGATCTTCAGCGCAAGGTCTTAGGTGGGAGTTTGCAGGCTCCCATGACCCCTCCTCAAGGAACTACAGTGAGCCACCCAATCATCACTCCTAGGTGTTCATCATCCCGGAAGCGGCTCTCTGTCAATTTCACCTGGGCTTTCAGTAGGGAAGCATCACTGACTGTATCATTGGTCAGGTGATTGGAAATACCCACTTCCCTTTCCTGAAGGTTGGGGTTCAAAGTCCATTTTCACTCTTGATCTTTCTGGTGTCACCAGATTTTTCTGGAAACTAAGCAAGATTCCATCATGAGTCATCTCATTAGCATAATCTCAGGTATGAGCAAAAGGGATTTGTTATGAATAAGGAATAATGAACGATGTAAACACCAGTCAGGAACTCTAAGAACTTGTGCCAGGAACCAGGGACAAAGACCAAGTAAGTTATTGTTATCATTATCATTATTATTACTATATCCTGGTAGGCAAATAAATTTTATGTCATTTACCAACTCCATTTGATTGGTTGTATCTGCTTGGAGTGACTTTGTGGTAGACTCTGTAGGTGGATCCAAGTTGACTGGCTAACATATCCACTGGTGATGTCTGCTGTGGGTGATGGCAGTTCCTAAAGAAGGGAGATTGCTTTGTCTGATCTGTTTCCCAAAATAGAATCTTCTTATTTCCTGAATCTGCTGCCCTCAAACCTGTGATGGAGCCATATAACCTCTCTAGAAGTCAGTGCTGAGGTCAGCTTGTAGGAACTATTGAAAGAACCTAGTACAAAGACATTTATTTTCCCCAGTTGATTTTAAGTTTCAGGAGAGCAGGCTTCCAAGGTCACCATGAGAAGAACCCCCAAAGGTAAGGATTATACGGCAGTATCACCCAGGTTAGACTTTAATTGCATGCAACATTCACATGGCTAATAAATAGGAGATTGGAAGTCAGCTAGGAGTTGCAGCAGGAGCCCCTACTTTCTGAGAAAGGCAGAGACCCTTAGTTACCTGATGGATAAGCAGGTGGGCTTTGTGGAGGGGAGGGGAAAGCCTGTATCAGGCCATAAGATGCTGAGTAGGAGCACAGTGTAAAATGGAGGAGCCTGGAGAGGTAGGGCTGAGCCTTGAGTCCACAGAACCTGGGATCTAGCTGAAGCTGCTACCATGGTGGCCATTGCTGAGCACATAGTAACAGGAAAAGTCTTTATTTTTGACTGCCAAGCTGAGGAAGACAGGGAGGGAGTATTATAGTTTGGAGCACCCTGGTTACTGCAGGAAAGGGGAGCCCTTTCTAGGTGCATGCCTGCCTGATATTCCTAGAGGACCCCATTTCACTGACATGGGTATATTCCATGCTGGGCCTAACCAAGTCCTTGCTTGCAAGTTTTCACGATGGAACTGAGGATTAGTCTCCAGTGACCCTCCTCAGTGCAAACTTGAGAATGGTAAAAGCTAGGATTGCTGGGCCCCCAGGCTTTGCACCTTGTTAAGGAGCTGATCAATAGGGAGGGAGAAGGAAGCCCCATGTAAAGCAAAGCAGAGGTGAGAGGTGTAGCAAGAAGACTCTGGGCCAATTCTGGTTCCCAATGGCCCCAGGTTCATATGTATCTTCCCAATCTTCTTTTGGATTCTGTGAGTGAGTTAATTCCCCTTTCAGCCTTAGCTAGTTTGAGTTGGATTTCTGTCACCAGTAACAAGAGTCCTGACTGACACACGGCTCAGGAGGGAACATTTGCCATTCATACGGGCATGAAATATTTACAGGGCTCCTCCTGTGCTCATGGTGTTCTCACAGCTGCAGGGGCAAGGGTCAGGGAAGCTCTGTTCAGAGATTCGGGGTGCAGACAGGACCCATCTGGAGAAGACTGATTTGTATGAGTTTGCTGTCAACTCTCATGGAAGTGAAGGGACCCCAATGCCTATTCTGCATTTGGGGTTGAATTCATGACCCTGAAAGCTGATTCTTATCCTAACATCTCTATCTTTACCACAGAGGATGAACATGAATCTCGCCAGACTTCAGGGAAGGACATTCTGACCCCTTCAGCCAGAGTAAGGTCAGTGGACTCTGTGTTCATGGACTAATCCCACATGCGAAGTACAGGACCTGGTACACAGGAGGTACCTCATCACATGAGCTGAATAAATGAATCTTGAACACTTCTCTGAACTCACCCCTTGTTCAGAGCTGCCAGGAGGGATGTGGCCACTCACCAGTATCCTAGCCATTCTGGCTTCAGCCTTCTGCTCTCTTTGCTAAACTCTTTCAGTCATACCTCCTTCCCCTTCCTGCACATACACATTTGGCAGTGTCAGAGGAGGGGGTCAAGGCCCCAAGCCCAAGAACAACTCCTATCCTACACCCACCAAGATCTTACCCATCACCCCTGTCAAGCTCCTGATCACTTGGCTCCTTCTCCTGCTCTCAGTCTCTGTCATTCGTAGATCCCCAGCTGTGGATCCACCTCACCGCCCTCCACGTACATGTATATGCAAAACTGATACTGTCTTGCCTCTCACTGTCTTACAGGCCCTCAGCAAATGTTTGCTGAACGAATGTGGAATGAATGAGATTAAACGGATACACTTCTCTTGCTCTAGTCTCAGTGAGATGATTTGCTTTTAAAGAGCTCAGCAGCTTATAGGGGAGATGACACCTCTGGGACTGGAATGAAAAATGTAGCAAAGTGCTGTAATAGATGGAGGTTTGGGGCACTGGGGACCCAGCAGGGAGAGACTCCACTCAGAGGCTGGGAAAGCCTTCCTGGAAGGAGAGATATTTGTACTGGGTGTCTCTGGTCAAGAAGCAGGTTTATCTGTCAGGATGCTTTCTGAATTGTGAGTGATAAAAACAAAAAACCAAAAAACTATTATCTCAAGCAAATAGTTTGGGCTTCAGGGCTGGTTGATTCAGCAGCTCTATGGTGTCTCCTGGGACTCAGATCCATTCTCTCTCTGTGTTCTGTCATCTACTATGCTGATTTCCCTCTATTGTCAATAGATGGGTGTCAGCCACATGCGGGGGCATGTGGGGAAGAGAGAAATAGCTTCTCCAAGCATGGACTATAGTGGGGCTTCTCTTGACCCTGCCCTTGACCAATAAGCAACCAAGGCAACCACTCAAGTGACCGGTTATGGCTAATTGAACTCTTCAGGAGGCTGACATTGAATTCCTTCCAGCCAATGGGCTTTGTGGGGAGGGGGTGGACACCAGGACCACACCAAGCTAGGCAGGAGGAATGAGGGATGGGGAGGCAATGAAAGGATCCACATGGGGAGGTGGGGACAAGGCTCAGAGGGCATTTCTGGCTTAAGGAACAGTCAAGGTATGATTCTGGGATGAGACATCATGTGTGAGAGTGAAAAGAGCCAGGTGGGTGGGGACCACTGGAGAAGGTTCTGAAAGGCATTTGCCTGATGACAGGGTCTTGAATGCCAAGTTAGGGTATGGGCTCTTCCCAGAAGGGTGGTGGTTTGTTATAGAAGGAAGGGAAATGAGATGCATGCTGGGCAGACCCACAACACCACCCCTCGATTTCCTCCTTGATGCTATTCCTGGAGCCACCATCTGTGCTTGATCAGTTTCTATCAGCTTGGCCAAGGAAGGGGACCTGCCTTTCCCAGAATTCCCTTTTCTGTGGGGTTCTGTAGTGGAATTGTGAGCTCTAGAAGTAGAGGTAAAGCAGAAATCATGATTTCCAGGTGGTAGTGATGAGAGAAGGACAGACAGATGCACAGATGCCCAGTGGGCCCCAGTGTCCAAGTCACTTCCACACTCTGGCCTTGCCAGCTGGGCTTGCAGCCCCAAGCCACCCACCAGGTGCTGGGTAGTAGATCTCCCACAGGCAACAACCTCCACAGCACTCTTCTGAGCCTTCACTTCAATGACCAGATGTGTTGGGGTTTCCTGTCCACCTACCCACCTGTGCCAGTACCTCATGCTTCATGCCACAATCTTCCTGTGGCACTCTTCCAGCCCTCCACCTGCAGCCCCACTCATATCTGGTGAGCTCTCCGGTAAGCAGGGCAAGGAACAGGACTAGTTGCAGAGTGCTGGAGCGCTCCCGAGTTAATAGGACTGTGCAGCTGTGCCCTTGCCTGGCACATAGTAGGAACTGTGTAGATGTGAGCCATCATTGGGAGCACCCATTTGCCTGTTCCAGGCACTGGCCAGGTGTCTTCACAGGTGTTAATTCATTTCATCCCCCCACCAATCTTATGAGAGTGGTACTGCAATTAACCCCATTTACAGAGTCACAGAGAGGCTATTAGGTTGGAATGTATGAAATTGCTAGTTTTGTAGGTCAAACATAGTTCTGTATCAGTGAGAGCATGTGGCTCACAGCTAGCACAAACTGCAGGTCTCAAAGCCAGGCAATTTGCCCAATTTACTGAGTCTACACATTTAGTGAGTACCTACTGGGTGCCAGAGAGTCTGTGAGCTCTCTGTTCCAGTACTTAAAAATGCAGCAGGCTTGTTTATGTTATAAATGCTTTGTGTGCATGGAAGAGGAAACCTTCCCCATCATCTTAGCTTGCTCCTTCAGTATCCAACATAGACATCCCCTCCTCCATGAAGCCTTCCTTGGCTTCCTTAGCAGAGAAGTCAATCTGTGTTTAGAATGCAGAATAGGAAAAACCCTGTTCATTGGACTATTGCAGTGGCTGGAATGTTGGATGTACTTGTGGGAGAGTCTGGAATGGAACAAAAAGGAAACACCTCACAGGCCATGGGGAGTTTGATTCTAGTGTTACCATAACAACCAGGCTCTGGGGCCATCTCTGCTTACCCCTGAAATATCCTATCCTCTGCCTGCTCAGGGACTGCTGGGGGATGCTCCATCGTACAGGCAAAGTTCAAGAGTCTGGTCTTACTGAGATGACAGGAGAGTTCCAAAACCACCTGGTATCTTGGCAGCAGCTTCCCTGCCTACCCTCAAGACCATCCAGAGTAACTGAGACCCTTGGCCTCTGGTCTGGGAGTCTCAGGTAGCCCACCTCCTACTCTCTGTTTTGCATCCTCTGGACCTAACCTGTGTTCCAGAACCCATCTCCACAGCTTTGCTTTAGCCAGTGCTCTCTGAGCCCAGACCTGATGCTACCTGATGTGGCAAGATGCCCTCATCACCGCTGGCCATCTCAGTGTGTGGCCTATACCTCTACCTCAGGGACAGCTCTGCCTTATCTGGGTGGGGATCAGACAGTGTGGACTTGAACAGGCTCTCCCTGAGTACTAGCTGAGAACTGCCTGGAGAACCAGGTGCCACCAGGATGCCCCTGTCTCATGGTTAAGTGTTTGGACTTGGGGCTAAGAGCCTGGTCAGAGTCCCCACTCTGCCTCTTTCTGGTCAGTTTCTTGTTGTGTTGATTTAGTTCACTCATAGACGGCTCTATAGGAGGCTCTCAGGATCCTTCCAACCAGAAAATTGGTGGGAGTTGTTTATGTTGAAGAGTGAGACAAAAGTGAAAAAATAAAACAGATATACAGATTTCACTCATTTGTCAAAGGTGTATGTGACTTCGATGCTGAAACTGATGATCATTTTTGAATATAGAAAAAACATTCCTCCCTTTTTGAGTGCTGTTCAGAAAGTAGCAGCTGCAGACTCAGGCACACCTTTCAGTTTCATTTGCATGATTAATATTTTCTCCATCACTTTCTTAAGTCTAGGAAATCAACACAAAAAAATAAGTCAAGCCTTGATCTGTAGCCCTGGCTTTGTGAATTCCATGTGATGCTATTGAAAGCAGAGCTGGGGAGAAAGAGTTGAGGTTACCATCCTATAATATTACTGCCACTCAAGTATGCTAGACATGGGGAAACTCAAGAGCACAGACAACAATAAAATGAAGTAAGGCAACTGAGAAGTGAGGAGTTTTGAGTATTTATTACTTTTGTGTTTAACAGAATTTAATTTTGAATTTACATAATTATTACTTTTTTTTATAATGGCCATATTTTGCACCCATCCTGTAAAATTCCTGAAAACTGAACAGCTCTGTGAGATGATATGAGCCAGCTCTAGTATGCCACCCCCGGGTTATTGTGGGGAATAAATCATTTCATGATTTCAAAATGCTCAGAAAACTCTGGCATACAGTAAGCACCCAGTGTTAGCTAACCTTCCTTTTCTTATTTGTTTGTGTTTTTGGTTGAAACTTTGTGTCAGATGTGTGGACAGTGTGCAGGTGGGTTTTCTACCTGAAGGCAGGGACCAGTTTTTGCGTAGTTCTTTGTTCCCTCTGCATCTAGCCCAGGCTGGAGAGGAGTAGATGCTGGGAAACTGCTTGTTGGGCTGGTATTTTTCCTATTTGACCTGGATGGCATGATCATTTCACCTTGGCTGACTCCTGGTCATCCCTGGATCCTTCCTGGTACCACAGACTGCAGATGCTATCAAGCAGGGTGATTGGCCTTCTCCAGGGTTTTTCTAGAAAATAGTCCAAGAAGATGTCCATGCAGTAAGCCCAGGTTCTCATGGACTGACCCCATAAGACAGAAGGTGTTGCTCTCCTTGGGCTCCCACCCTGCCCACTGCTCCTTAAAGAGAACTGGGGTGTTTACCAGGTTAGCTAAAACCCAACAGAATTGGAATTGGAATCGTTGTAGGAAAGGTGGCTCACTTTCCAAGTCCTGGCTGAGGCCAACAGAGCTGCCAGCGCTATGCAGGGAAAACCACAAATCATGGGCTCTAATTCCTGCCCCAAACCTGCTGGGGGTGGAGCATGCAAAGATGGAGGAGTAGAGAGGTTTGTGTGAATGCTCTTTCTTGTATCAACATTTACTGAGCATGGACTGTAGGTCAGGCTTTGGGGATATAGAGACTGTAGCCTATAGCCCTTGCTCTTAAAGAATTCACATTGCAGTGAGAAGGAGCAGAGAGCACACTGGAAAGGCCACCACTGGGTGTTGTGTAGAACAACCAGGCCATCTGCAATGTGAGGGCTGTTGGTAGTGACATAGTGTTGGGAAAGTCTCCATGGATGGTCAGTGCTTGACTTGCAGTTTGCAAGGTGAGCAGGGGCTCACCATGGGGTTATGGTACATAAGAAAAGGTTGAACAAGAACTGTGGTGTGGACAGAGACAAAGTAGTGTTGAGGGATTAGTTGGTGGCTAATATGTGGCATAAAATGGGCATGGAAATAGCTTAGAGGTGGTATGGACAGCAACACCCACAGTGAAGGGTTTCTCTCATAAGCAGCAATTTATGAAGATCCAGAAATGAGTCAGAAGTTAGCAGACAAGACAATGATGAGTAAGTATAGCCTAGACTTGCATGCAAATGGCTGATTTGTTGGGTGAACCTGAAACAGTAAGGGGGAAGAGAGAGAAAGAAGGAGCGAGAGAGAGAGAAGGAGGAGGAAGAGGAGGAGGAGGAGGGAAGACCAACAACCAAGAAAGAGTACATAACTGAGCAGGTGACTACTCTGGGCAACTGGGCTCCAGCCCATTAGGATTTCAATAGAACTTTGGATAACTTACCTTAGAATTCTCCCTGCTAGGTATGGAGTTTCATCACCAGCTCCCATATTCTGTGGGTTGATGGTTGCCTCTAAGGATGTTTACTCCAAGTTTGAACCAAGGGTTGCAGTCAAGCCAAGGAATCTGGCTCCAGAATATGGCCTAAAGCAGAGCAATGGAGAAAAATCTCAGTACAAACCTCAGTGTAATTTCACACTTGAAGTGAAATTCTGGCAGCAGGTCCAAAACTCTCCACTCTGTTGCACTGCAATCAGGAGCACTACGATGATGTAACCTGCAGAGTCCAAGGAAGAGTGAGTTTTAAGGAGAGGATCAGCAGGTTTGCAGGCTGTGTAGAGTTTCTGGATGGAGAGGTACAGAGAGTGTCCATTCCATTTGTGTTGGGACTCACTGGGGACCAGACTGGGGGGGGGGTCAAGGGTAGTGAAGTAGCAAAGGCAGTGGTGTAAATGATTCCCTCACCCATGCCAGATCATTAGCTATGAAGGAAGGGAAAGGGTTATTACAATAACTGGAGATACAGGGTTCAGGGAGACCTCACTGAAGAGACCCCTAGCTAACTTGATGGTTAACTTGAGGAACTTCAGGATTTTCATCCCAAATTTTCTTTGGAACATTGAACTTGTCTTGATTTGCCTTTGACTGGGATTGAATAGAGGGAAAGTTAGAGTTATTGATCTTTGTTGGCTATGGCTTCTGACTCTGGAGTGAGCACTGGACATACGGAATTGATGTGGAATCCTGGCAGCAATGTTGGGAACTGTTGGGGGAAGTGCTCAACCTCTTGGAACCACAGTGTTTGCCATCTGTGAAATAAAATAACAGTGTTTATCTCCCAAGGTGGTTGTGGGCTTTGATCAGAAAATGATTGAGGAATGATCTAATACATATCAGATGGCAAAGACTGCAACATTGTCTGAGATGCACCATTGTAGTTAATAGCATGTACATTGTACAATTTAATCATTATAATATTTTTTAGTTGTGCAACCATCACCATGATCAATTTTAGAACAGTTTTGTTGTCTCAAATTAAATCCTGTGCCCTTAACCAATTGTGTACCTTTCTTCCTCACGTCCCCAGCTCTAAGTGACCACTCATCTATGTCCTCTCTCCAGAGAGTTCCCTGTTCTGAATACTTCATTGGAATTGAATTGTAAATTTAGTGACTGACTTGCACATAGCATTATGTTTTCAAGGTTCATTCTTGTGGTAGTGTGTATCACTACTTAGTTCCTTTTTATGACAACATAATATTTCACTGTTGGCAAAGATGCCATTTTGTTTACTTATTTGTTCATTATTGATGAACCATTGGGTCATTTCCACCTTTTGGCTATTATGAATAATGTTTCTATGAACACTTGCAATTTTTCTTTTTTTGTGCATAGACATATATTTTTGTTTTCTACCTAAGAGTGGAATTGCTGGGTCATATGGTAGTTCTATATATAATTATTTGGCGAATCATCATATCTTTTCCAGAGTGGCTATTTGGAAACTACCATTTTCCATTTTTTTCTAGCAGGGCATTAAGGTTCTAATTTTCTCTATCTGCACCAACACTTATTATCTGATTTTTAGATTCTAGTCATCTTTGTGGGTTTAAAGAGGTGTTTCATTGTGTTTTGGTTTATATTTCCCTAATGGTTAGTGATATTGAGCATTTTTTCATTTATAAGTCTTTCATTTATAAGTCTTCTTTAGAGGAATATCTACTTTGCCCATTTTTAAAATGGGTTGTCATTTTATTACTGATTTATAAGAAATAGTTTTCTGTGTTCTAGGCATGAACCCTTATTAGGTATATGGTTCCAAATATTGTCTCTTTTCATTTTCTTGATAATGTCCTTTGAGGCAAAATTAAAAAGGAAATTTGACTAAGTCCTATTTTTTGCTGTTGTTTGTGCCTTGGAAGAGGTCATATCTAAGAAATTATCATACAATTGAAGGTCACAAAAATTATCCATATATTTTCTTATAAGAATCTTTTAAAAGTTGTAATATAATTTCATTTTTACACTGCGAAGAGACTTCTTTCATTTTTCAATTCTTTTTTCACCCTTGTGAAAATAAATTCACTGTAAATGTGAGTATTTATTTTCAGATTCTCAATTTATTCCATTAATTTTTGTGGTTATCCTTTTACTAGTCTTAATTATTATAACTTCAAAGTAAATTGTGAAACTGGAACTTATGGGTCCTCCAACTTTGTGCCTTTTCAAGACTATTTTGGCTATTCTGGGTCCCTTGAGGTTCCACATGAATTTTAGGATCAGCTTATTCATTTCTGCAGAGAGGCCAATTAGGATTTTGTACCTATATTGGAGTTGTATTGAAGCTGTAGATCAATTTGAAGAATGCTTCCTTATTAACAGTATTAAATCTTCTGATTCACAAACATGCGATGTCTTTCCACTCATAGGGCTTTAATTTCCTTTGACAATGTTTTGTATTTTGCAGAGTACAAATACTGCACTCCACTTGTTCAATGTATCCCTAAGTCTTCTTTTTGACATTATTATAAATGAAACTGTTTTCTGAGTTTCATTTTCAGATCGTTCATTGCACAATATTTCCTTTGTGGGATATTGTACGTGATTAGGTCATCAGAATGGTGCCAACAACACTAATTTCGAATGACTCAAATTGTTTATCTAGACAAGGACTCCCCCCAAAAGGCTGCCTTGTACACACTAGGGGCATTCTACCTCCTTCTACTTCTGAAAGGTTGTTTTATTATAACAGTTCATTTATCTATTCACTCATTGATTTATTAGTTGAGAGCCCCCATGGGCCAGACACTGTTCTAGAAGTGAAGGGTATAGTAGTGAACACAGCAAAGTTTCTGCCCTTATGGACCTTGCATTCTCATGGGGGGAAGAGAGACAATAACTAACAAGCTAACTAAATATTTAATATAATTTCAAGCAACCACAAGTGCTTTGAATGAATTAACTTTAGGCTAGGGAGTTGAAGGGCACAAAGGCAGATTTAATGGGGTGGTGAGGAAGGCCTCTTTAAAGAGGTAACTTGGGGACACAATGAAGTGTTGGGTGAAGGAATGAAAGAACAGTGGAGGACAACAGGTCTTGGGTAGGAATGTGCTCCAAGGTTTGGGGAACTTCAGGCCAGTCAGTGTGGTTAGCATCAAAGAACAGAGCTGAGAGTGGCAGAGAAGCTGAGAAGTGAGGGAGGCTGGCCAATGGGTCCTGGGCTGAAGGACAAAATCCTAGTGTGATACAAAGTTCCCAGGGCTTCAAGAGCAGGAATAAAAGGGTTATGGGACACTGGAGGAGTCAAAGGAGGTGCCTTGAAAGTCAAGTAGAAAGTTAAATAGATTCCTGCAGGGAGAATTTGCCTAAATGGAGGCTGCAGGGGAAAGCAAGCAAGGGGGGAGCAGCAGTGGAAAAAATTGTTGCAGTATGGCTCACCCTGTCTAGAGTAAATGGGTGTATTTTTAACAAGACAAAAGAGGAAAGGAAACCTGCTCCTGTATTGGGGGGACTCTTTCCCTGGAGGTCTCATCCAGAAGGCAGCATCAGTTTTAGTCCAGAGTTGAACTTAAAGCTTGGAATTCTAACTTTGCCTCTGATGTTAACTGGTTGTGTGATCTCGGGCAAGATACCTCCCTTTATTGGGACTTGACACTGTCATCTGTACAATGGGAATCCTAAAGCAAGAATGGCTCCAAGTATATTGGCCCTGTGTTGGACACCCTTGGGGATTATCTGATCAAATAAACCCTGCACTAGACCCTTGAGGAAAGGGAGGTACCCAAACTGCTAACAAACCTGGGTGGCTGCTCTGAGCTGAGAAACTTCTTGCCCAAAGGTTTGTTATAGATGAAGTAGAATGTGTATATGATATATCACTCCCTTTCATCACTGCCTAGCTAATGGCATTACCTGTACATTGGCTGGTCTGTAGGTGGCCCAGCTTATCAGGGGATAATTGATTGGAATTTATGTGACTGAATTGACAGGTGAAGGTGAAGCAAGATGGAGCAAGGGGTTAAAGGTCGCAGTACTAGGAGGGACTCTGATACTGACTGGTCCACCATCAATAGTATACAGAGAAGCAAGATACATTCCAGAGTGGGTAAGATTCCTGCCTTAATGCAGTAAATTGGAGGCAAAATAGGAACAAAATAGGAACAAAATCTCCTAGACTCATTTTACTCCCATTATACCCCAGTACTTTTAGTCAGTTGGTCCCCAGTGAAGACTAGCAGAAAAAAAAAAAAAAATGAACAGAGAGGCAGGCCAAAACAACAATATAAGGTCTGATGGAAGCTGTGTAGTGGTATCTTATCCAAATATGCTAAAAAAACAAAAAGCAAAAAACAAAAGATTTAGATTTGGGAACATGCATTTTTTGCAAGAACATGCATTTTTTCTGGAACTTGCCCCTTGCATTTTCAAGTATTTATACTTCATGAACTCAGCTATAAACCCAGGTCTGTTTTCTCTCCTAGTCTTCCTTCATTCATAGATAAGGAACTTGTTTTGAAGACCATATGAGTGGCCCATTTGATAAATAACCCCCAAGACTTCAGGACTAATCACGGATTTTAAAATAAGCCCTCACCCAGCTGGGCCACACTTTTGAGGGTCTGGTCTCTATTCTATTGGCCTCTCTTCGTTGCTTCTCCATTCTGTTGATCTCCAAATGAAAGGAGAAATGTCCTGGCATTTGCTGTCACCAAACCAAGCCCCATATCTGTGCCTGCCCCTTTACTGGTCCCTTTCTCTGCCATTCATCCTTCTGGACATCCCCCTCAGTCCAGACACCGGTGAGGTCTTCAGCTGAATTCTTTAGCATGTCGCTAGAGGTTTATAAGAACACTCAGTCTATATTTTTTTAATTCATTTTATTGATTTGTCACAATTGTGCATTAATTGGTCCTTCCTCCTCCCTCCATATCCCCCTCTGTATCCCCCTTCCTCCTCCCTCCATATCCTCCCTCTGTATCCCCCCTTCAGTCACTCCTCCCATTTTTCTGCAAATTGTTGTTTGGTTAAATTGATGTTTAGTTGTTGATTGTTTGGCCTGTTGTTCTCTTCCGATATATGATAAGTGTGTGTGTG